>VDFB02012397.1:0-28447 GCA_007258455.2 Sequoia sempervirens | reverse complement strand
AAGAGTAGGTCAATTGCTTTGACTTACAATTTGATGGGAGATCACAGGACACCCACCACCGGCAGGAAGAAGCAAATCACACGAGGTCTAGAATCCAGAAGGAAGGAGCCAGTTCGGCAGGAGCCTATTCAGCCGGAGCCTCCACAAGTTGCAGTTGAATCACCACGCCATTGGAGACATGTTCTCCAAGTATACATGAGGTTTCTTTGTTTGTTGATCAAAGAAATGCATTGAATCAGGTGCAAGCAATACAGGAAAATAATCAGCCACCACGGAGAGAGTCAGTTGGCCAGAGTGTCAACGCACCTAGTAGGGTTGATCAGCAAGATGATGAAGGGACTACTACTAACCCTCAGTTTCAACAAGAGTTAGAGGCGGCTTTGGAGGATGATGATAATATAGTTTCAGGAGACACTCAGCCACTTGAGGACGATGAGCCTCACCAGAATGATATAGAGGTTGAACAAGTTCGAGAAGTAGAGGCACAAGAGCAGCGGCCATTTGATATACAGTATACAGTACCTGATTGGCTCAAAGATAGGATGAGGAGAAGCCCCAGCGAGGAGATTGATCCAACAGTTGAAATGGAAGAGTTCTTGAACAGGATCAGTGCACCTCCACAAAAGAAGAAAGCACGAAAGTTTTCGAAGATATCAACTGATGAGGATGGTTCCCATACCCTTCACGTAGCCGTGCCACAGGTTGATTGTGACCGAGATGAAGCAATGCCAGAGAATTACGTGGTCACAACTTTAGATTTAGGACGCCCCACTGGCGCACAGATTGTAGAGGAGTGTGATAACTCCTACCTCACCCTCAAGGATAGATTATTCAAGAAGGAAGGAAAGTACAAGAAGTTGAAACATGAGCATAAGGCCTTGATTGGATATGTGCAGCAGTTGTCTCGTTCTCGTGGGCAAGAAATTCCAGTAATAGAACTTCCAGCAGAGATACCTAGAGAGTCCATCAGTGGCTTGTTGGAGTTAGGGAAGATGGCACAGGAGGCAGACAAGTGGGTCACAGGAGTTCGTGCTAAGACAGAAAAGTTTATGGAGGACCTTGCTTTTGCTTTTCAACAGGCTTCTAGTATTTTGGCACGGATGGAGGCAGTTGATCAGGCCTGGGATGATGCTTCTGTCTATCAGAGCAAAGTAATTCAGCGTCTTGTGGCTTTGAGGCGTGCTCCTTTGCGATTGTTGATTGATGGAGGGGTCAATCAGGAGAATGACAGGTATGATTTCTCTAGATGGTATTCTTCAGCAATCACAGGATGTGGTTTCTTCAACGCAGCACAGGCAAATTCAACCAGGGTACCAAAGGCTATGGCCAATATTATTGATGGAGTTCAGAATACTTTTGAGGCTATATTTGCTAGACGGTTGAATCCAGAGGAGGTAAATGTTGATAATTTGAGGGGTAGGCTGGTGCCTTTCTTTTCAGAGGTGAAGACCTTCGTACAAGATGATTTCGAGAACACTTCTACTTTCTCCACCTTGATCCAGAGCACGCAGGATTCCTTGGTTGCTTGGAGAAAAAAATGTGCAAGGCATGAGCAGTCTGTTACAGTGTTGGAGTTTCAGCTAGATTGCATTCCACCTATTTCAGTTCAGGAGGTTGAGGCTGTACTTGGCAAATTCATTGAGTTTGCAGCTAGAGAGAAGGAGAATGGGAATGCACTTCTGGATGATGATCTTCTAGAAGACTGATTGTGGGCATTAATTGCCTTTACTATTTTTGGGAGTGAGTGGGAATCTTTGCTCATTTATTGCACCACTCCCCATTCTGGCAGTTTTTAGGGTTAGGGCTGAGGTGGCTTAATCTTAGCCACTCTTTTGATTGTAATCTTAACCGTCCATTGGGCTGGGCTACCTATAAAAGGGGGAGTCCCCCTCATTTGTATCATAGTAGACATCAAATATTAGACTAGTATTAGATTTGGAGAGTAGAGCAGAGTAGACGTTTTGCTTGATAGCTTAGCATAGTGTGGAGAAGAAAGAAAGTTTTCCCTTTGAAAACTTTTGTTGAGATTGTTGTGTAACACTTTCATGATAATAGATCTTTTCATTGATGGTGGAATTCGTCTTTGTCATGGATAGCTAGCAAGGTCTCTTCTTCCTTTCGGATCCAAGTGGCATAATTTTCATTTCATGCAAGTAGTTTACTTTGATATGTGGTGTTCTATTGAGGTAGCTTCATTTCATTCCATAACACTAGTAGCTTATTGATGATAAGTTCGCCTTGCATGGTCTACTGGAGATCATCTTGAGTTTAACTTCGATTGTGATTTGTGTACTTATATGCGTCGTCTTGATGGTGTATGTATGCTAAATTGTAATCTGAACATCTTTTGCTACCCCTTTGAAGATTGCACTAATTTTGTTGAAGCTGTCCGACGTGAGGCTAGGTGAAATTCGGTCGAAGTCTGCCGAAATTGAGCTCCGCATATCCTGCATTTAGAATAGAATATAAGTAAGTTAGGCCCTACGCTCATTTACCTTCCGCATATTTCTGGTTAGCTTTGGGAAAACGAACTTATTGCCAAATCATACGCACAAAATCCCCTTCAAATCATCCATCTATTGTTAACTGCAAGAATCTTGAACAATTGTGTAAGTCCCCTCGTAAGAACACAGCAATTCACATCAAACCAACTGAGGGTATTCTAAGTATTCGGAACCTTGGAGTTGAACGTGCAAACTTTCTCGCAATCTTAGCGCACGGAATACTTTGATCAAGAGAGAACGGAATAGCCTTCAAACTATTGGAAAATTAACGCCGCAATCCTGAAAGATCCTCAATCCTTTCGACCCGGATCTGATGATCGATATCCCTGATGACCCAATGCACTCTCTTCTAGAGAAGTTGAATTAGTGAATATTGAAGCTCCTCTCACATTGAATCCTCCAAGGATAGATGTTGAGTATATTTCGAATGATTCCTTTATAATTTGTAAGGAATCCATAAATGTCATCTATGTCTCTGCCGCCCCTCATAGGCCTAAGAGACCAATCATTATTTGACTTCGACTAGTCCCTCTCCTAAAAAGTTTTTCTATTAATGGTGTTCCATTTAATAGTGACTCTCCTAATCTTTCCAGGGCTCCCTCTTATAGAGCAGTAGCCCATACTTGTAATACTAGAAGGAAAAAACAAAATATTGATCAACCTACTTCTTTACCACCTTCTCAACGAAGACTTCCTCAAACACCTAAACCTACAACTAAAGCACCTGGTGATTACGATCTTGTCGAGCAACTCTATATTACTCTGGCCAAGATCTCACTATGGGACTTGCTTCAATTTGCTCCGATTTATCAAGGTATGCTTCAAGAAACCTTGCAAAAGATTCTCTTGCCTTCTTCTACAAGGTTGACGGATGTTAATGTGTTGATAGCTCATATTTGTGCGGATTCACTGAATATTACTTTCTATCTGCAAGAACTCCCACCTCCGGAAGTGCAGAAGCAAGCAGATCCTTTGATGATAATAGTGTTAATAATATCAGCATTAGACGTACTCTTGTTGACACCAGTTCGGTGCTCAATATGTGTAGTATTGATCTGTTGCCTAAAATTGAAATTGATTCATGTTCTCTTGCTGCTTCTTCCTTATGCATTTGTGGGTTTGATAATGCCGGTTGACAAGCCCTAGGCACGATAGTCTTGCCTTTGAGGTTGGGGCCTACTACCATACCCACCCTTGTATATGTTATGCCAAAAAAACTACCATATAATCTTCTCCTCGATAAACCACAGATTCAAGCTATGGGTGCGGTCTCGTCTACCTTACATAAATCTATTAAGTTCATTTATAACAATCAAGTAGTCAAAATCAGGCTGACCTCGATGCTATACACGTGTGAGATGGCAGTTACTGGTCAAGTTTCTGTTGCACCTACTCCTAAACATCTTGTCCCTTCAGTGTCTTCCAATGTGTCAATGTCTACTCCAGTAGTACCTGTTACAAAGGATACTCTTGAGACAGATGTTCCTAAAGAAGATCCTTTTGAAGTGCAAGATCCTAAGTCTACTCCTACTTCTTCTCAAAAGAATGCATGTCTTGGTGATGACTGGGGTTCTCTAGACTTTACAGAATCTTTCATTGGAGAATATAAAGTCCAACCGATCCACTTAGACCTTCTGATAACATCATCCAAGCCCCCTATCATAGATGATTATTCTTCTACATCGCGGGATAATGTGAATGCAAATTGTAATGTTCTTAATGTTGATCCTCCCCCTCTGAGGAAGATGATCACGTTTCTTTTAAAGAGGCTAATATTGGCATTCCTGTCAAAAAGGATGATGGCGATCCCATAGAAGAGTATAATCCGCATTGTTGGAATAATGCTCTCTATGAAGATCCTCCTCCTCAAGATTTGCAAACACGTTATGGCCCTAGCTTTAAACTTGCTCTAAATATGGCTATGGGCATAAAGGTTGTGGGTGTAATGAAAAAGGTATTCAAGTCCCTATAGAATGTTTGCCTTGTAAGCATAATTTGGGGCTTCATTGCTCATATGAACAATCTAAATGGAAACCACGGTTGAAAGTCAACATGATTTCCGCTCAACCTCGCTCTCTTGAATTCATTCATGCTCCATTGTCTTCTATCTTCATGTCTTCCTCTTTTGAGCAAGCAAACTCTTCTTAACAAGAGAAAGGGTTGCTTCTTGCTCCTCATCCTCTATCTGAGCAAGAGCATATCTTGTTGAGGCTTCTCAAAGCCCACTTGATTACTCTTCCTCCTCTTACACATAAGAAATTTCACAAACATGATAAAGCAAAACATTTTTTCTGTGCATACCATCAAGCACCTAGCCATTCCACTAGTGAATGTAAGGCCTTGAAGGATAAAATACAACTTCATGATTTTGCTGCCATCACTCTTTCATCTGTTGATACACCTATCTTTTCTTCGCATGACAAGTGATATTGAGGTCTACCTATATCATGTCCATTTTAAGCATCTTCTCATGAGGTTCTTACACCTCCCTTCTATTGTGTTGTTGCCTATTATGTGGTAGTTGTAGCTCTACTTGCTCATTGTCAGTCATGGGTGTACACTATAGTGTGTATAACCATACTCTTTATGTGGTAGCGACACAATAGTATCTTGCATGGTTCTCCTCCCCTACATGTTGGGGATAGTGATAACTTGTTTTGGAGGTGTGTGTCCTAAAGGACCCCCTCTCTTCTCTCTATCTTTCAATTGGAGCATTCCTTTGAATGGACCCCTTGGTGTCTTAAAGGGTTCCTTGTTGAAGGACCACCCTTTGAAAGCTTCTCCTTCAAATGAATTCGTTGGCATCTAGCTCAGGAGCAACCCGACTAGACCTGTCTTATATTTTGGCATCTAGCTTGGGGATAGCTCGACTAGACCTGTCTTATATCTTCGTGTCTAGCTTGGGAGCAACCTGATTAGACCTATCCTTTCTATGACTATCTTGCAACATAGCTTGTGGTAGCCATAGGCTTATTTGATCAATCTTGCTTTGCAGGACCAAGAACCTGTAGAGCTCCTTCACACCAAGCTTGTCTTACAGAACCGAGCACCTGTGGATTCCTTTCCTGCCAAGCCTCGCAGGATCGAGAACTTGTGCCGCTCCCTTCGCAAGATCGACAACCTATGAAGCTCTTCCTTCCTTCAGGACCTTTATTCAACTTATGTCGGGTTGAGAACCCATGGAGCCAATTCTGCATGATTGAGAAGCTGTAGAGCTTTTGTTCAATTTTTGCACGACCAAGTACCTATGGAGTCATCTCTCTTCTCTTCTCAATTGTATATATCAAATTGAAGACTTGCATCTTCTTCATCTTGAGTTTATACTTCTTCCTTCGACATTGATTGCTTCCTCGTCTTTTGTATGCATTCTTCTCTTGAAGCAATCAATCCTTACCTTCTCTCCATTTGAGAATTCTTCTGTCTTATTTCTTAATTTGGGGATGACGCATAGTACCAAACTACCGTCTACATCGAGGTCTCTTTCACTTTGTTGACTCAAATCCTTTAGTTTTTTATGTGCCTTTGTGTGTGTGTTATTCATGTATATGTTTTAACCCCATGATGTAATGGCTTTTTATGTTCTAACCTTGTTGTCATGTGCAGTTTTTTCTTGTCTAATGCATTTGTTTTGTAGGTCTTCAACCAGGGGGCAACTTCCTTGGTTCGAAGAGTTGTCTGCTTCCTCTACAATATCCTTTTGGTATCATGGTGTTATTTATGTTTTGTAGATTACTTTAGTGTGCATATTCGTGTAGATTCATATGCCCGCTAAAGTTGGGGCAAAATGTAATGCCATAAAATTGTACCCCTTGCAATTTCACATACATTCTTGTATCCACTTTAGTGTCCACTCCCTTAGTATTTGTGTAGGCTCATTTTAGCCCCTGCATCTACCTTTTTCCCTCTCAGGATGCTTCGGGCCCCTTTTCAGCAGCTACTCTTTACGCGTCAGCCTTGCATCAAACCTTGTGATTTTCTTGCTTTCATCATTTTGTAGCATATGTGTTCGAACACTAGCACGCCGCACAGATGTCTACATGCCGCGCTAGTGTCCCATGACATTTTGATGTTCAAACAACCATCTCTGAGTGCCTTGCCACTTGTCAACTACTTTTGTTGGTGGTAACGGCCTAGGGCACCTTGTAATGGCTCGAGAAGCTTCTTTTCCCTCCTCTTCCCTCTTGAGCTTCTTTTCCCTCCTCTTCCCTCTTTAAATCCATTCTTTCAAATCATTTTGAGCTCTCTAGCTTCTTCTCCTCTCCTCTCTTGGACATTCTATTGTCTTGTTCTTGCCATCTTGCTTGCACAACTCTCTACAGCTTGCTACAAGAGCACTCTCACGTTCTTACAACACTCTTTACAACTCTCTTGGCTCTCACAACTCTGTCCCTCTCCTTGGCTTCCTTAATCTTTGTAGGTGATATCTATCTTGTGCCTTATATCTTTGAGCATCTTGGGATTTCTCACATCCCCTATCTATTGCATTTCTATTTCGTGATACTGGTTCTCCTCCTTTAGTGGGGGTTGCTTTTATCACTCTTGCATTTATTTCATTTCTGTCTATTATTTCTCTCTATCTATCTAGCTGTCCATGGAGGTGGGAACACCGAAGCGGGGGTTTGAATAAGGCAAACTCCTAAATTGCCCCAACATTTTTCCCTGTTCTTATGTGTGCAAGTGTTGAAGATATCTACTTGTGAAATATTCCGAGCCAAATTTTTTCGTTTTTTTCCAATTTACAATTTACAAGCAGTGCACCCGTTAAGGTTAGATGAGAAAACCAAAACGTGCAAGAAAGCAACTCGAACCAGAATGGCGCCGATGATGGCGAGCATTGGTCAGAGGATCTGAAACAAACTGCTTAAGCTGTAACTCTAACCAGGATGGCACCGATGATGGTGAGCATTGGTCAGAGGGTCTTCTATTCTAATTGCAGAAAGAACTCAACGTCAAGTATGTGCTACCCAATCCAATGCGGAGTGAGGGGCGACCATATGACGGAGTGAATACAAGAAATTGCTGAAAGAATAAATGCCAAGAAAAGAAACTACTCGACACCCAGAATGTGCTTGCTACCCAGAGTAGGCAGTAGCTACCATAGGGCGGAGTTCTAGCTATTACAATAAATTAATTGAGATCGAGAATTACAACCAGATTTAAACAACAAGAATAACTGCCAGTACTACTGTCAGTCTTACAATTCAGAGCCTTTTGCCTGCCAATATCTTATGAAATTAGAAGCTCATCAGTACATCATATGAAACCACCTTTACTGTGCATAGTAATACCAATCAATAGCCTTCAAATGTTACAAACCAGAAATACTGATTTCTGTCTCAAATCTGCTTGTTAAGTGCATGAATCAGCAACCCTAAGAAGTACTAAAATGCTCATATCTTCCCAGAATGACCTGCTATTGACTTGAGAACAAATGCAATCAACTTCAATGACCTAGGCGACCAGCTTAAGACTCTATAACTGTTCTAAATGCTTCTATTTTATTTATTACGAATCCCAATGCACCACAAGAGGTACGGCCCAGCTGAAATGGTACGGCCTCCTTTTAAAAATTCATTTCTTAACAATAAAATCTGAAAACTGAGGAATTGAAGCGCCTACCCTAAACAATGAAATATATGTGATACCTAGAACTCTTTTTTTTGTATTTTTCAAGATATGAATTAAATATGAAATCTGCTGTATCAAAATGCAACTTAGAAAAACCTCTAACATGCAGAAAATCAGAAACTAAGGATTACAATGATGCTTATAATGCACGAACTCAAAGGCAACTCACAGTACAATAAATCACCGCTAGATGTTGTCTTGCAAACATGAAACGATGCCCAAACTAGGAGGTCTTCATCCCTCGAAGCAATCCAGAATCAATCCGGCAGCATAACGGTGTAATTTCCAAGATGATCCAAATGATGCACCAAGACTCCTCTTTATAACTTTTCAATTGACTTTGCAAAACCCTAAAATCTGCTTTTAGGTCAAACTCATTCTCCTCAAGATTGGACGCACTTTCTCCTTCAAGACTTAATAAATGATATTTTAATTAAAACATCAAACTTTGATAAATGCGCCCATTATAATCCCTGCTTTGACTTTGCAATAATTATAATATTCTTTTAATGAGGGCGCCACCCTCAATGACCACTTTTTAAACACATCATTAAGTCATTAACTCTAGGCCAAGGTCAACGTTAAAATATAATAATTAAAACGTGACTTTAAACTGAATGACTTAGCTTATTTCTCCGAGAGTGCCCTGAAGCCAAAACTGATGAAGTCAACTGATCAAATCTGAAACCGGAAGTCAACCAACCTGAGCTCAACTGGAAGCTGCCAAAAATAGAATTTACTAAAAATAGTAAATTCCAAAAAGTACTCTGAATGCTGAGACGAACATACCCCTGCGAAGCCCTCTGAAAACCCAGAAGGAATCCGCCATTAAAACTATCATCTCCGAGCAATGACCTCCTCAAAATTAGGAAACCCTAATTTTAACTTCCGACTAGCCTTCGGGTTCCCAAAGAAAGGCTGACGGTCACTGAAAATGTCAGGCTTGGAAAGGGGACATTACAGTCCGCCCTCCCCAAGATTGCTTGTCCTCAAGCAATTGCAAACTAGGGTGCTGCAATATCTCATCACTTTCCCACGTTGCATCCTCCATAGGCAGGTTCTTCCACTTTACCAAACATTCTTTGATAGTTCTATTCCTCAAGGAACGTTCTCTGACATCAAGTATCTCCTCGGGAACCAGAACCAACTGTCCTTCTTCGTCCAACGGTGGCAACTGTGAAGAAGCAACCACATTGTGTCCAAGTGCCTTCTTGAGGCGAGACACGTGGAAGACGTTATGCACTCTGTTATCTGAAGGTAGCTCTAATTCATAAGCTACAGCCCCAACCTTTCTGATGACCCTGAATGGCCCATAGAAGCGAGGTTTAAGCTTCTCAGCTCTGCTCTTCTTGAGAGTAGACTGTCTATAAGGTTGTAAACGGAGATAGACCATATCCCCAACCTCAAAAGAACGCTCTACTCGCCTCTGATCAGCATACAACTTCTGCTGATTTTGTGCAATCTGCAAATTATCCTTCAAGGATCTCATTATGTCTTGACTATGCTGCAACAAATCCTTGGCTAATGGTGCTTTGCTGTCACCAAACACCAAATCTGCAAAACTGGGCGCATCATACCCATATAGTGCCAAGAAAGGAGACATTTTGATTGACATATGGAAAGTAGAGTTGTAGCAGTACTCGCCTATATGCAGCCACTTAACCCAAGCTTTCTGTTGTTCTGACACATAGTTTCTCAAGTAGCCTTCCAGCCACTTGTTCACCACTTCTGTTTGCCCATCAGTTTGGGGGTGATAACTCGTGCTTGGAGTGAGCACAGTACCACTCATTCTGAAAACTTCTGCCAAAAGGTACTTAGGAACTTGCTGTCCCTATCACTTACAATATTCTTTGGCAACCCATGCAGCCTAAACACTTCTCGAAAAAACAAATCTGCAACTTGGGCTCTTGAGAAAAGTGCAGTAATGTGAAATGAGCAAACTTGGTTTAATCACGGTCAACTTCTGCGTAGATACAATAATCCTTCCTTGGGCCTTGGGCAACCAGGTGATGAAATCCATTGAAATGCTTTCCCACTTTTGATTGGGAATTGGAAGTGGTTGCAGCAAACCGGCTGGCAATGTATGCTCATTTTTATTTGCTTGACAAACAGGACATTCCTGAATGTAGCGTTGAACCTCCCTCTTCAAACCTTTCCAAGAAAACCTTTCTCGGATCTGCCTATAGGTCTTGAAAAAACCTTGGTGACCAGCAACTGGAATGTCATGAAAATTCAAAAGAATCTTCTTCTTGAGCTTAGAATCAGCCACCAGAAAGATTCTTCCCTTATACTGAATCAATCCCTCAACCACCTGGTACTTTTCATCATGGAAAGTACCTTCCAGAATGCTGGTTGCAAACTGATTTTGGCATAATCAGCAAGCAACATGTCTCTCAATCTGCGGTAAGCTCACACAATGAGGCACAAGATGAGGCCTTACGGAGAGAGCATCGGCCACGACATTATTTTTCCCTTTGACATATTCAATGTCAAAGTCGTAAGCTTGAATCTTACTCACCCATTTCTGTTGCCTCTCATTTAAATCCTTCTGGTGCATAAAATGCTTGAGGCTATTGTGGTCTGTTTTAACCACGAACTTGTTCCCCACGAAGTACTGCCTGAACTTGGCTAATGCATGCATAATGGCAAGCATTTCTTTGTCATAAATTGAATAGGATCTTTCCACACCCCTCAATTTTTTGCTCTCAAACACTATAGGGTGTTTGTCTTGCATCAGGACAGCCCCCACTCCTTCACCTGATGCATCACATTGCAGCTCGAATGGCTTGGAGAAATCCGGAATAGCCAGGACTGGGCACGAGCTCATGATCTTCTTGAATTTATCAAAAACAATTTGAGCCTTTTCTGACCAAGCAAAGGCTCCTTTTCAGTGAAGGTCGGTGGGGGCAACGTACGTGAATACCCCTTCTGAATCTCAGATAAAGCTCCCTACGGACCAAAACAACAGCCCGAGTCAAGCTCACCGGTGGCCAATCAACTCTTTACTTTGATTTTTCCCGGATCCACCTTTGCTCCCTCGGCCCAGCGATTGTGATTGTGGCCCGAAGTGCGGTAGCTCCACCATTTCCAAATTCACATTTGGAAGCTTTTAACAAATAAGCTCTGATTCCGTCTTTAAGGCACTTCCTCCAAGTGCTTGAGGTGATCCTCCGTCTTCTTTTGTAGATGGGAATGTCATCAAAAAATATCAGCACAAACCTTATTGGCGATTGATTACGGGGCAGGTTCATGCAAGAGGTGAAAGGTTGCTGGGAGCATTAGTCAACCCAAATGGCTGACTAAAATTCCAAAATGGCCATGAAGAGTGACATCGACTGTCTTTTCCACATCTGCTCCCCTCATTCGTATCTGATGGTAACCCGACCTCAGATCAATCTTCGAAAAGAACTTAGCCCCATGTAGCTCATCAATGAGCTCATCTATTCTGGGAATGGGGTATCTATTCTTGATGGTGCTTTGGTTCAAAGCACGATAGTCCACGCACATGCGCATGGTACCATCCTTATTTTTCACAAGAACCACTGCAGATGCAAAGGGGCTCTTGCTTGGGCGTATGAAACCCATCTCCAAAAGTTCTCGGATATTCTTCTCGATCTCATCCTTTTGCCTCTTCGGATACCGATATGGAGTTGTGATCACCGGTTTAGCTCCTTCCTTGAGCTCTATGATGTGTTATGAACCTCGATCAGGAGGAGGTCCAGGAGGTAAATCAGCAAACACTTTACTCCTTTTGGTGAGTAAAGACTGAATATCTGGAGGATGCTCTATTTTCGTTTCAGCTGGACTAGCTGGAAGAATCATGCACTCCGCAGCCCACTCCACTTGATCATGACGCATCAACTTCGCCATCCTCTTGAACGACACAATCCGAGGGCCACCGTTTGACATTCCTCTCAACACCACCTTCTTTCCATCAGATTGAAACTTCAACTCCATGGTTTGCAGATTTAGAGAGATCTCTCCAAGAGATCGCAGCCATTGAATGCCAAGGACAGCATCCGTATCTCCAATATTGACCACATAGAAGTCATCCTTGACTTCGTAATTGCCCAATTGCATTGACATGTTCGGAATCCTCTTGGTGCATGAGATGTGAAACCCATCCGCAACCATAACTCTGAACCCTTCAAAGTCTTCTGTTTGCAATCCTTTCTTTGCCACCACAACTTAGTCTATGAAGTTATGTGTTGCACCAGTGTCAATTAAAGCAACAATACGTTGCCCTTTGATCATCCCACGAACTTTAAAGGACTCATTCTTTTGGAAGCTCGAAAGTTGAGCTAATGTACCACCACTTTCTTTTTCACCTTCAGACTCTTCTGGAGTATTTTCTTCATCGCTGTCCTCAAAGTCAGCTTGCTGATCAGAAAAATCAGAATTGCTTTCATCAGCTGTATAGAACTCAATTTGATGAATTTTAGCACCCTTTGGGCACACATGATCTTGGGACCATTTTTCCCAACAACGCAAACATAACCCCTTCCTTCGGAGTTCATTGATAGTCTCTGGATCCAATCTTGAGCCATGAGGTTTCTGTGGTTTAAACTCCTTATGATGAGGCTTCTGATGAAACTTTTTCCCTCTATCTCCTTTGTGAAAAGCTGGTTTGGAATGGAACTTAGCTTTGGGAGCAGCCCACTCCATGTTTCTAGCTTTTTTCATTGCTTCTTGTAGGGACGGTGGATCAAAAGCTTTGATCCAACCCTTGATTGGCTCCATCAATCCTTCAGTGAATAGGATTACTAATCTTCTCTCTGTGATTCCAGTGACCATAACTGAAAGTCTTTGAAACTCAGCTATGTAGGCATCCACAGTGCCATATTGTCTCAACTGTGCCAACTCCCTAAAATGCACTTCTGGGTCCTTCTTCTCGAACCTCTCAATGAGTCTATTGGTGAACTCATCGTAGCTAGTGATAGACCCATGACCTAAGGTGACTAGGCCATGGTACCACCACTCATGCGCCACCCCATCTAGGTGTAGCGTAGCGAATCTAATCGCTTCTTCTTCAGCCATTGGCCTAAGTGCCAAATAGTTGTCTAGTTTTTGTAACCAGGCTCGAGCAGAATTATTATCGCTTCCATCAAAATGGGCAAGCGTAACCTTGTTGAGAGCTTGATTCCAATCTCCTTGTGGTGGGGTTCTTCTTTGATCATAGTTTCTCCCTTGGCCTCTATCCTTCCTTCTATACTCCATGTAATCATTGAAGGACATGTCAAGTTTTACTTCATCAGGAAGGGTGTCATACTCTGTTCTGCCTATCCTCACCCTCTCCAAGGATGAAACATTTTCTTCAGGGTCAGGCTGTGGGATTGCTGGTGTCAAAAACGTGGGTTTGAATGGTCTAGCAGAAATGTAAGTGTTGCTCACTGCAGGTTGGGCAACATGACCATTGTGCGGGTTGGAAGCACTGTGCTCCCCGGTATGCCCTGTATTGTGTTGTGGAATATTGGGACCCAATCTCCCCAACAGGAGAGAAAACATATCCATCATGGCATCCATCTTCTTATCGAGTCCTTGACCCAAATTAGCTGAATTGTCTATACCCTTCCCACTGTCACCTCTGTTGCCAGAACCTCTTTCATTATCCCCCATTTCTGTTTCTTGTGAAGGCTCCCAATTAGCCCTCAAAACCTCGGAAGCTGTGTGACCTTCTGGGGCTTGATGCAACTGTGTCTGAACTGTACCTCTCTTGTATACTCTTGCCAAATACCTCTGTTCTCTGTCACTCATAGAAGGCTGATTTCACAGGATGGCAGGATACGTGGCTCTGATACCACTGAAATATTCCGAGCCAAATTTTTTCGTTTTTTTCCAATTTACAATTTACAAGCAGTGCACCCGTTAAGGTTAGATGAGAAAACCAAAACGTGCAAGAAAGCAACTCTAACCAGAATGGCGCCGATGATGGCGAGCATTGGTCAGAGGATCTGAAACAAACTGCTTAAGCTGTAACTCTAACCAGGATGGCACCGATGATGGTGAGCATTGGTCAGAGGGTCTTCTATTCTAATTGCAGAAAGAACTCAACGTCAAGTATGTGCTACCCAATCCAATGCGGAGTGAGGGGCGACCATATGACGGAGTGAATACAAGAAATTGCTGAAAGAATAAATGCCGAGAAAAGAAACTACTCGACACCCAGAATGTGCTTGCTACCCAGAGTGGGCAGTAGCTACCATAGGGCGGAGTTCTAGCTATTACAATAAATTAATTGAGATCGAGAATTACAACCAGATTTAAACAACAAGAATAACTGCCAGTACTACTGTCAGTCTTACAATTCAGAGCCTTTTGCCTGCCAATATCTTATGAAATTAGAAGCTCATCAGTACATCATATGAAACCACCTTTACTGTGCATGGTAATACCAATCAATAGCCTTCAAATGTTACAAACCAGAAATACTGATTTCTGTCTCAAATCTGCTTGTTAAGTGCATGAATCAGCAACCCTAAGAAGTACTAAAATGCTCATATCTTCTCAGAATGACCTGCTATTGACTTGAGAACAAGTGCAATCAACTTCAATGACCTAGGCGACCAGCTTAAGACTCTATAACTGTTCTAAATGCTTCTATTTTATTTATTACGAATCCCAATGCACCACAAGAGGTACGGCCCAGCTGAAATGGTACGGCCTCCTTTTAAAAATTCATTTCTTAACAATAAAATCTGAAAACTGAGGAATTGAAGCGCCTACCCTAAACAATGAAATATATGTGATACCCAGAACTCTTTTTTTTGTATTTTTCAAGATATGAATTAAATATGAAATCTGCTGTATCAAAATGCAACTTAGAAAAACCTCTAACATGCAGAAAATCAGAAACTAAGGATTACAATGATGCTTATAATGCACGAACTCAAAGGCAACTCACAGTACAATAAATCACCGCTAGATGTTGTCTTGCAAACATGAAACGATGCCCAAACTAGGAGGTCTTCATCCCTCGAAGCAATCCAGAATCAATCCGGCAGCATAACGGTGTAATTTCCAAGATGATCCAAATGATGCACCAAGACTCCTCTTTATAACTTTTCAATTGACTTTGCAAAACCCTAAAATCTGCTTTTAGGTCAAACTCATTCTCCTCAAGATTGGACGCACTTTCTCCTTCAAGACTTAATAAATGATATTTTAATTAAAACATCAAACTTTGATAAATGCGCCCATTATAATCCCTGCTTTGACTTTGCAATAATTATAATATTCTTTTAATGAGGGCGCCACCCTCAATGACCACTTTTTAAACACATCATTAAGTCATTAACTCTAGGCCAAGGTCAACGTTAAAATATAATAATTAAAACGTGACTTTAAACTGAATGACTTAGCTTATTTCTCCGAGAGTGCCCTGAAGCCAAAACTGATGAAGTCAACTGATCAAATCTGAAACCGGAAGTCAACCAACCTGAGCTCAACTGGAAGCTGCCAAAAATAGAATTTACTAAAAATAGTAAATTCCAAAAAGTACTCTGAATGCTGAGACGAACATACCCCTGCGAAGCCCTCTGAAAACCCAAAAGGAATCCGCCATTAAAACTATCATCTCCGAGCAATGACCTCCTCAAAATTAGGAAACCCTAATTTTAACTTCCGACTAGCCTTCGGGTTCCCAAAGAAAGGCTGATGGTCACTGAAAATGTCAGGCTTGGAAAGGGGGCATTACAACTTGTTGGAGGGTTCATCACTTGGGTTATTGTAAGCATTTTCTTTCTTCCCCTTAGCTTTATCATTTATGTTTTACTTAGTTTACTCTATTTTAGTTCTATTATTCTCCATTACTTTCTCGCATTCCAAGATTTCTTAGCAGTTAGGATAGCAGTAGTCGCTTTGTTGTTTTTGTGACAATCTCAAGTTTCAGTCCGTACGAGACACCAGCGGACCGCACTGCCATCCTTGTTTTGCGCTACCATCCTTTGGCCGAGAATTCGGTAATTTGTCCAAAGAACCAAAGTGAACTACTTTTTCTGATTCTAGAACTCTCACCTTTTTACCCTGTCACTTGAGCTTTATTCCTTGAGGTAGTTTAGGGCAGTTTGTTCCCTAGGACTCTCTTGAGAACAAAGAGACTCGTGAGTAGGGAATCCCCCTTTTCTACAAGAACAAGGTTAGACACCAATTTAACGTGTCTAATTGGTTTGATTATACCTCCTTTCAGCTTCATCAACTCTTTTTGCATTGGAAGGGCAAGAGTAGGGTTGATAGGACACTACTTTTGTTTGAATGGTTTCACATTAGGTTCCAATGGAATGACCTACTGAAACAAATCTTTCCTATAAGCCTTCAATTCATCATAAGACCTGTTGTGACCTAATCACACATCACCTCACTGCAAATGGAGATCCCTCCTTTTTAGTCTTAGTGTTAGAGTTGGTTCTGGCATTAGCTTTAGTTTCTTTGAGTCTCTTTCAAGGCAGAGATGGGTTGGCACATTCAAGGTCTAGGTTTGAATTAGAACTTGTCAAGATTTGAGATGGCTGAGTTGGTCAAGTCAGTGCTCGGGGAGTCAAATGAATTTCCTGAAACCACAGGAGTGCTCAGAAGGGTTGTTGTAGTAAAATCAACTATTCAACGGGCGAATTCGAACAACCTTGCTTTTTCAAAAAACGCTGTTTTTTTGCTTTTTCAAAAGTTCCATTTTTGGCATTTTGAGACCAATCGAGTTGCTATTTTTAGAAATTTTGCTTTTTCCTTTTTTCTACTTTTAGTAATTTCTATTTTTAGAAGGTGCTAGGGTTAGGGTTTCGAAGGTATCAAGGCAAAAAGCCTATAAATTTTGCCCCAAGCAAAGAAGATATCATCTTCAAGACATAAAGTTCGCCCATGGTGAAAAATCCAATTGAATTCTCAAGAAATCCAATTGCAAGGTAAAATCCACTTGAAATAAAATCCATCGAAGATGAAATCCACTTAAAATAACATGAAATCCAGCTGAAGTTCGCCCATCTCCAAGAGTGAAATCCAGTTTGACGAGGCAAAATTCCAGTCAGGTGAATATGTCTGAAAGTGGAAATTCAACTCGAAGTGAATAAAATTGGCTAAGGCACATGATGAAAATCCAATTAAAACCTCAATAATTCCATGTAAAAGTCTTCAAAATCAAAAATAACCCCTTAAGGTAAGAAATCCGCTTAAATGATGAAAATTTCAGTTGGGGGTGTATTTCCCAAGGAGAAACTCATAAAATTGACTAAGGCATGGAGTCAACTTGGTGAAGGAGGGAAAATCAAGTTCCAAAGTGAAAAATTCCACCTAAAGGTTGATTTTCCTAAGCAAGGTAAAATAAAATAACTTAAGTTTTTTTATTAAAACTTCACAAGCAAGCAAAAGGGGTGCCCAAGGAAAAATCAAAAAAGAGGATAAGTTTTCTTTTTTTTTTTTTGATAAAGCAGCCAATCAGAAGGTAGGTCGAACTCAGTGAAAAAGGAAAGGTTTTACTTATAAAAGGAGGCGCTTAAAGAGTTTTTTTTCATTCATCACAAGTTAAAATTTCTCTTAGCAAGCTTCAGTACAGCCATAGGCATCCTTCAATTTCACATGAGTTGCAAGTTTGATCAGTCCAAGCGCAAGAATTCGAATATATTCTTAAGATTCCAAGTTTTTTTTAATCTTCTGCAAGATCATAAGCTGCGAATTTGGAGAAGAAAAACAATATAAATTTTGAGTTTGCAGATAAACTCCAGTTTCAGGCTCACAAATTCTAGTAAAATAATTTAATTTCTCTGAATTTTCTTGAAAAGGCAAGGGTTGCTAATGGGAATTCATTTTTATTTGAATTTCTTTTCTAATCAGCCCTTGCAATCAAGTTCTGGAATTTTAAATTAATTAATTAAAGTAACTCCAGCCTTAAATAATAAAATCTTAAGTATAACGCCTTCTTTACAATTTACACACATTTTCTAACTTCCAGCTCCATACAGGCACCATGTTTACACCAAAGAACGTTGGAGGAGGAAATAGAAAGAATCAAGTGAGGGAGGTTTTCAAAGGATTTTATCCAGAATCCCAATTATCATCTAAATGGAAGAAAGTTGCAGACACTAACTTCAAACAATTCAATGTAATCCAACACAAGAAAAGGATGTTTGGAACCCAGAATGAAATGCCTACGCCCATTGTAGCCAGCATGATCAAATGTGAACTTCACCAAACAGTTGGTTTTCCACCTGCAATTCAATGTAGTGAGCTGATAGTTGAATGCGCCAGAAGATATGATCCACAAGCACGATCCATCAAAGCATCTAATGGGATCACTTTGGCATATTTCACAAAAGATTCGGTTAGAGAAATGTTTGGCATTCCTCATCGTCACAAAATGTTGAGCAAAACTCAAGAGGAATCACAAGCAATGTTTGATCAGGTGAAAAAGGCTTGTATGGATATAATCAATACTAACTAGGTCAAGGAACCAAAGAAGCATCGCTCTAAGTTACCCAAGAGGCTGATATGCACTAATTTCAAGGAAGAGTATAGTGATAGGATCCATATGCTAAACAGAATTATGCATACTCCTCAAGGGGCATTCTTTGAAGTTTGGATGTTCTCATACATGGAGGAAGTTGTGTTGGGAATGGAAATGGTAAATTGGGCTAAACTGATAAGTGACAATATTGATATCCAGCTAAGAAATCTGGAGAAAACCAAGACTTTCTACATGAGTTCCTACGTAGTGTACATCTTAGCCCGATTTACAAAGTACAGAGGATTAATCTGCAAAGGAGAAGTAGGGCCTTGAAGTAACTAGTTCAAGGCGTATGATTGTTACCCACAGCTACAGTTGCACTATAAAGACAATTACAAAATAACCAATGATGCATTTCTCATGTACATCACTCAGTTACTTCAAGGAGGAATCCATAAGAGGTTGTCCAAGGAGGCTATGGCATTGCTTGAAAAATTTGGATCATGTTTCATTCAATTTCCAACCTTTACATATCTGAGGATCCACGAATTTGCAGAAGCTCTAGACAAACTCCCACGGTTTCCAACAGATAAGATGGTCATGCTTGAAGTTGCAACACAGTTGGTTCACTTGGATTCCGTCCAGAAGAAAGAGAATAAGCAAGGAGTGCATTTTCCTATTATGATTTCGAAGATGTTGGAAGTCTACCCTTCATTGCAAGCAGCCAAGACAGCCAAATCAGAATTGCAATTTTATAAATTGGGTATGTAAAAACCAAGGTCATATTTTGATCCATATTTGAGAGTTCATAGAAAGAAGTCACTTCATGTTATGCAAATAGAAGACTACTGGTCCAACTTAGTGGATGAATATGGAGTAAGAAAGAAGATGTGGTCTAGAATTCCAGTAGACCTTGTGAAGAAGTGCGACTTATTCCCTATTCCTAACCAAGTAAAGGACAACAGAGAGAATGTACATCCTCAATTTGAACAAGAAAACAATAAGCCCATCTTATTGTTGAATTGGACATAGCCTAAGTTGGCAGATTTGAATGTATTAATGAAAGATATTATAGCTAATTCTAGGGAGTGGGTAGATCACCAAATCAGCAGATTGAGAAAAGAAGGTATCTCCTGTACCTACGCCAAACTAAGCAATGAAGAAAGTCAGGGAGAAGCAGCTGAATTTGAAAGAAGAGAAGGTCTTAGTGAACTTCTAGGTTCAAGTAAAAGGAAAGCAATGATTGAAGATCTTCAAGCAAAGGCAAAAGAGATAGCAAGTGAAGAGTCAAAGATTAAGAAGCAGACGGTTAATGAAACCCCATCATCTTAAGTGCGTCATCCATCAGGGTAATGGAAGAAGCATCTATTGCTAAATGTGAATCAGATCATGAATAAGGAGCAGAATTTCAAGAGATAGAACAGCTGGAGCTTCTTCAAAGGCAAACCTTCACAGATTGCTTGGAGAGAGAAGATACACTTATGATTGAAGATGTGGGAGGTACTGAGATCCTAGAAACCAATGAGGAATTGGGTGATGAGATAATTTCTGCCCTGAAAGGGATTAATGATTATATTCAGCTAGAAGATGGAATTGAATTATCTACTGTACCAGATTGGTTGACTGAAAGTCTAATGAAGAAACCCAAACTAGTGAATGAAATTCAACCAATTGAAAGTATGCAAGACTTCTTGGAAAGGATTGGTAAAGCTAAGACACCAAAGAAGCCTAAGAAGTATTCTCAAATCACTAGAGATGGTACAGGATCCAGGAGCTTACAGGTAGCAGTTCCAAAGATTGACAAGCCTAGGGACCAAATTACCCCTATGGATTACAAAGTTACAACACTGGACATTGGACCAACGACAATAGAACAGGACTTTCATGAGCTAGCAGACACTTCAAGTGCCATTGAGGAAAAATTTGACAAAACAGAGGAGAAGAAAGAAAGATTAGAAGTAGAAAATTTGAGATTGGTAGAGTTCATCCAACAAATAACAGCCCCACTAAGGCAAGAGAACGAGGTTTTTATTCCATCCTCTTCCCTTCCTCAGGAATCTATTGACAGCCTTGAAGCAATGAGAGTTGCAAGCCAAGCAACCCGAAGGTGGGTCAACAATATCTCAAGGCAAGTGGAGCAATTCCTGGAGAAGTGTCCTCAAACTTATGACAAATCAGTTTTGCTTGTAACTGAAATTCGCTAGATGGAAGAGAGTTGGGAGGATTTCCAATACATAGAGGACAAGGTGATACCTCGCCTAAAGGCTTTAAAGGAAATATCCATTCAAGTGTTGGTCCAAGAAGGTGTTATTGATAATGGAGCTTCTTATGACTTCAACAGATGGTATTATTCTTTGTTAGCAAAGAAGAAGATATATGATAAGATAAAAGAAGAGTGTGCTATTATGCAAAACTCTCTTGGAAAGATACAGCTTAGGATCCTCACATCGCTTGAACGATTGACAAGGCAGGAGGCCCATGATACAAGTGGTTTGGATTTGGAAGGTTTAAAAGAAAACGTGACAAATATTTATTTCAAAGAAATGGAGATTATTAAGGAAAACCAGCTAGATGATATGTCATCCCTCTTGACCTTTATGGACAACTTTCAGAGGCAAGAAGGTAAATGGGAGAACACTTTTACTCAATGCATTGAAGCCTTGGACGTAATTGGAGTGCAGTTGGATACTATGCCAAATATATCAATGGAGGAACTCAATCTAGTGATGACAAAGTTTCTTGCATTTGCAGCCAGAGAGCAAGCCAAGGGGAATAGCATTTTGGATTCTTGCTTACTTGATTAGCTTGTAGGGTGTCAGCATTTTCCATACTCCAAGTGGCTCATCTTCCTTGTGCCATGTGTCCAAGAAGTTAGTTATGCATTTTAGGGTTAGGGTTTCTAGAAATAATCTTGGTTGTTGACCTCAGATCAATCTGGGTCGTTGCTTTGTAATTGGGTCACCTATATAAACCCCAATCATTTCATTTGTTTAGAGAGACTCGTGGAATTGTTGCTAAGAGCACTATTCAAATAATGATTTGACTCATTGATGAGCATTTGTTATTTTGAAAGTTTGCATGGTTTCATATTTCCTCAATAAAATTAGAATTGTTTTTTAGCAATTTTAAATGAATGAAAGATTGATAGTGTTGATAATGGTGAAATTAGTTCATACCTTTTTCAATTGAATGATTTTCAATTTGATGTGCAAGGTTAGTCTGAACTTTTAAATTACTAAACTCGAATTCTATTATTGTTCAAATTGATGATAGTCTTGAGTAATAGAATATCATTCGTGAATCCCTTTGAAGATTGCACCATCTTTGTCTAGTTGTTGTAGTCATTGTACTTGCCAAAGCAAAGATAGGTTTGAATTTCGCCATCCAACACTTGTCTCTTGAGTTCATAGGAGTAGTTTAGAATTAGTCTAGTCTCTAAACCCTTATCCTTTTTTATTTTATTTAAAAAATCAGTGGAAGTAGGATCTCAACACTCGTAGACAATAGTATCCATATCCCAAAGTGTTGAAAAATTGTTGCAAGAATCTTAAAGGAAGAAGGATTGAACCAGTCAATTGAGCGTAAGTACCCCTTGAAATACCAACAAAACACAGCTAACCAACTGAGACTATCCTATACACATCAAGAACCTTGGAGTTTACTTTGTGATCACTTAGCTTAGCACATTGGAGACTTTGTTCAAGAGAGCAGGATATTCCATTGGGTATTTTACTCTAATGTTGGTTGAGGTCACAAAACCCATATCAACAAGACCAAGCAAAACAAATTTTATATTTTCTAAGCAATGCAATTAGCATTTGCTTCTCTATTGGTTTTAACCTCTTTTTGGTATAAATAATGTTGGGAGCTGCTTGAGTTCCTAGATTTACGACTTCTATGTCTTCTTCTTTATAGGCTTCTTGTTTTCTAGCAATCAACACTATCAAACATTTTTTCTAAAGCAACAAGGCCTCTAGGAACAGTATTTGTTTTGAGTTGAATAATCTCATTCCTAAAGAGAGTCTCCTTACCTTCTTCATCCTTCTCCACCATGGGTTGCCAATCAATCTGCTGGTTCTCAAAATGATTGATACAGTTCAAGAATTCATAAATCTATTGGTCACCATTGAAGACTTGCCAATTATATATGTTATCCAGAATGTTAGGCCTAGTTAGAATCTCAACATCATACTTACAGAAACTGAGGGCAGTAGAAGCATCAAAGCTCGAAGCTAGTGCAGCAAGTGCATCAACAACCACATTACTATCTCTTTCCACCTAGGTGATGTTGAATGCATCAAAAGCCTCAATGGAACCTCAAACTACAATTTTATGCATTCTTAAATCTTAATCTCCTTTCTTTTGCAGCATATGTGCCTCTAACCTGAGACACCACAAGCTCTGAATCACCAGATACTTCGATGCATTTGATTCCATATTTTGATGCCACATTTAAACCAAGAAGCAAAGCCTCATACTCTACCAAATTGTTGGTACACTCAAAGTTCAATTTGAAAGCGAACTTGTAATATTTTCCCTCAAGGAACACTAATAAAATTACAGCACCATTACTTTCTTTTGAATATGCACCATCAAAATGCATAATCCACAGTCCATTACTTTATGGATGAAGATGTGAGGGCAGCAAATCAAAAGCAATCTGCTTATCATTTTCATCATCATAGTATCCCACTAGATAGTCAGGCTCTACATCATGGTAATAAACCTCATTCTCTACAATAATCATCATTTTCTTTTCCTTGTGCAGCTGGCATTTTATCCACACATTGGAATGGTAGCATATGATAGATACATTTGAAGGTTACCACCCATTGTTGCTTCCCACTTTCTAAACAGCATACCGCACTTAGCTGGGCAATCAACTATGATAGTGCCCATTGAAAAAGTTTTCCTCGGGTATGCAGCAAGCGGACTGGAACACTATCTACAATTCCAATCACATTTACCCCACAAGAATCCATGGCACAGCACTTACCCAATAATATTTATAAACTTGCAGTCCTAAATGGTTCATAACTTCCAATGGCATCACATTACTGGATGCTCCAAAATCTAACATACAGTTGTGAACCATCCGTCCATTTATCAACAAAGATGTGTAAAATGGATCTATGGTTTGTTTGTTACATGTAGAAACAGTACCCAAATAAATCTCAAGGGCCTCTTACACATTGACTTTGCCTACTGTCTTTGGGAGCACCTACAACTTCCTCTAGTTATCAAATTTGGTAGTGGCATTGAGATACAACAATATCCTTTCCCTATGCTCAGGAATGCTTAGCAACTCTCTAATTGGTACTTCCAATTGACTGAAGGCTTGGGCCATGTCAATAGGCTAATATACAAGCAAAGGATTGGAAGGTGGAACTGTGATAGCATTGGTATCAGGTATGAACGGCATTACTTGATCATTTGCAGCAATTTTCTTTGTATTGGTCACTTTCCCAACCTCATATGTCGCCTTCTATTTGCCATTATTTCCAACAATCTGCTGATTTCCCATATTGTTGGTTGAACCATCAACATTTTTTAATTTTGGAACATATACTTTCTATAAGGGTGTACTTGATGGGTGCATCTTCTTTCTTGGTGGAGACTTTCTTGCAGACCCAGCGACAAAGTCACTAGATTCAATCAAACATATGATAACTTAGGTGATTTCCTAATCAAGATTATCACAAAAAGGCTATGTTGTTTTGAATCTACAGACAAGTTGGGCTCTACATGCATATTCAGAAAAACAATAAATGGTTGCAAAATATTAAGAAAGTTTATGTCGTAATCCTTAGGCACATTCTATATTTCCTTATTATGTTGAAAAGACACCATGCAAAAACTTTGCAAGGTTTACAAAAATTTGGTGCAAAACTAAACAACATGCATCAAAAATGCAACTAAACTGTAGAAACCCTTGTTTCCGCTAACCTCTGATATCTGACTGTTTTTGTTTGGTTTTGTGATTTTTGGTTTTTTTTGTGGTTTTTGCATGAATAAGGAAGAATGCGATTTTGCAAGAATTGAATATAAAATTCAAATAAAATCATATAACTCTGGAATGGATAAAATCTATTGAGAATACTGATGCCACACTATTTATTGAACTTCTGGGAAGATTACAAATGAGATCCAATAACATGCAATGTGAAAATAACAATTTTATTTATTAAAAACCTGGAAGTTGCAGCCGCCTGGGATAATTATGAAATGGTACGGCTATAAGAATAATCCACTTTCTCCCTCCAGTATTGTCCGCAAATGATGCTAGAAAGATATGCGCCTCCAGTGAAGAAGACAGACTACCCAAAGAGATGGCGATTTGCTCAATAATGAAAGGTACAGCTTATTTCAATGGTACGGCCCTGCTGCAAAGTAGTACGGCTTGATAGCAGCAATTAATGAAAAGGTACGGCCCTTTTTAGAATCTCCAGATCTTATTGAAATATGCGCCTTGATGGAAGGAACTTCTCTGGATGAATTACTAACCAAAAACCCTGAAGGTAAAACAACTGTGAAGCTCTGTGATCACTTCTGAATGAAGAAATCTCTCTGCAAGCAATAGATCAGCTGGTATTTCACAGCCTTTGAATCGCAACACTGAAGATGGCTCGTTCTCCAATGTCTATAGACAACAGAAACCCTAGGCTTCGTTCTCCGGAAGAAGACTTGATCAAATTTCAATATTCAATATCATAATGAGCTCGAATTCCAATGAAACTCTTATATCTCCTCAAAAGTGCGAATTCTCTCAAAAAGGCATCATTAAAATAAATTCGAACTTTTATTTTAATTATTTCAATAGTTTCAAACTCGATTTTTAATTATAAATTATAATTAAAAAATGGCCCCCTTTCATGATGGTCGACCCCTTCAGCAAAAATCACTTAAGTTATAATATTTAAAATATTATAACTTTATATTATAAGCTCCGAATAATTAATATTTAATTAAATCAATTAAATATTAATATCTCCCTCAAAATATATCCGATTCACAAACCGTCTGAAGCTGGCGAATAAGGGAGTGATTCCTCACATGACCAGACCATACTGCTAAAAATAGCAGGGGTGCCTCCCTGAGTGCCAAAAACTGCTAAAAATAGCAACTCTGGCAAATGGTGTCCGAATGAGGCCGAACGAAAGCCAACTGGTAAAAATCTGACAACTGAAGCCAAGCCAAGCTCCATCAAGACCCTCTATCCATCCCATCAGCCTACGAGGGTCGCATAATAGGCTAATCGTGAGCTCTGAGAGATGTCAACTGGAAGGGGACATGACATAAACATACACAAGGAGACACTCAACTAAGGTTGATTTTTCCATTAATCAAACAAACCTCACAAGCTTGGAAAAGAACCCAACTCATTACAATGTAAAAACAACTATACTTAGAACTAAAAGTTGAAACCCTAGCAATTCTTGCATATGCTTTTTTTCTTTTGCTAATAGCTCTACAACTCATTTTTCTCCAAAAATGGTTATGCTCTTCTTTCATTTTCTTTTGAAAATGGAGATAAGGCAGATAAAACCCATGGCCAAGCTATCAAAGGAATGTCAGAGAGTGGACCCAGCTAGAAAACCCTAGCCACAACCCACACCTAGTTTCCAACTAACATCTATTTTTTGCAAATACAATTTTGAATGTCAAAAGGCATGAGG
Source organism: Sequoia sempervirens (assembly GCA_007258455.2). NCBI lineage: Eukaryota > Viridiplantae > Streptophyta > Pinopsida > Cupressales > Cupressaceae > Sequoia > Sequoia sempervirens. Next base: position 2,210 of record VDFB02012397.1, on the reverse strand, counting down.
GAATGTGCGTGGATCAAGTTCCAACATTTGCAAGAGTGGTTGGGAGTTTATGAGGGTGGTTGAAGCTTATTTTCAATGTCTTTTGTTCATTCCAGGATTCCAACCCCCTTTCACCTTCAGAAAAGCAAGCACCATCAAGTCATGCAAAGAAATCATCTTCAACCAGTAGAGTTACCTTGAACAAACATCCAGTTCACTTGGAAATCTCCAAAGCATCTTTTTGAACAACTTAAAACCTTGCAAAAAAAAGACCACCATTTGCCCATTGCGAAAAAACCTAGTGCAAGTGCATCTACACCTTTATAAAAAAATTGTTTAGATGAAAATTACCACAAATGACGTTAGCATGATGTCATTGATAGATCATGATGGTAGCTCTCAAAAACGCAGGCAAAATACCTCAAAAGGTTGCCAATCTCTTGATATGTTTCAAGGTAATAGACCAGGACAAATGATTTGAACCTTCTTCTCTTTTGGTGCTGCTAGACCAAGGCGGGTATACCTATATGAATGAGGCAAACTTGGCTTGTGTTTATTTCCTAAAATAATTAATCCACAATGGAAAATGGGAGTGGATAAATAAATTTTATTTTGGTATAGACTATATAGCAATATCAAGGCTAAAACCTAATATGTTCAATTTAACAGATGTAAAAAATGAGTGAAACTAAAATGGTGAAAATATAGAGACTAATTCCTTATTGGGTATGGAGAGTCAAATGAGAAATCTAAAATGAGTAACCTCTTTCTGGCAGATACTCTAATTGTTTGGCATATAAATTTGAGTTTATAACTTGTATAAACATGCAAGAATATGATTACCAAGTTCTTCTTAATGATCCAAATGAGATTCCCTAACTACTATGATCAACTAAAAGGATTTAATCTTTTCTTGAAAGAACCAACTAATCAACCATACAGATACAGCATGTGTGCACCAATAAACTGAATATAAGCTTGTTATATCAATTTAAATAACTAGAAAACATCAACCTTGGAGACAACTTCAGTAATACTTTCAATTAACACAACAAACAACTGATACTAGAAATACGCCACCACATCAAACAATTTTCATTGATATCTCCATAGTTTCAAACATGCATCATTGTCTCATAATTGTAAAACATTGTAATCTATAGTATCTTTCTCCTATTCCCTATATTATTCCTTCGCTACCAAAAATGGACATTTATACATCAATTGCTAGAAAGGACACGTCCTTTCAAAATGTCTTATGTCAAAACAACAATAAATTTAAAAGGGTAATTAGGCTCTGTTAAGCCATAAATGAATCTTCGACAAGTGGTCCAAGTAGTCCCGGCGCTCATGCGTATCTACATCTCCCAATGCATTCTGGATCATGATCTCCATTTTTACCATCTTTTCATTCTGTTCGCATGCTTCATCCAGTGTTGTATCTTTCGCAATAGCTGTCTTCAGAATTTCTTGCAGTATTGATTCACTTTCACCTTTCCACTTAGTCATTTCTTTTAGTCTTCCTTTATCATCAAAGAATGCAATCAATCCTTTTTTGGTGGCATTAATTAATCCCTGCGCATCCCCTCAGAATTCTTCAAAGAAGTCTCAGTGCTTATTCATAAGATGATTTGCAGCCTCAATCACCACATTATCAGAAACATCCCTCTGGTTTATTTCTTGAAGCTTCTCCAGAATCCTTCCATCCATTCTTTCGTGTTCTTGCAATGCAGCAAAGTTATGTGAGTGTGTTCCCCAGAGCTTATTCAACCAAGTTGTTAGACTGGTTTGTCTTTTCTTAATTATTGCTACAAGTGCATCATATTTCCCTTGAGAGTATGCACTTGATCCTTCCCAATGATCTTTTGATTGTGAACTTTCACCATGAGTGAGCAGCTTGGTTGATTTCATTGTAACTCCTAACAAATCTTTCAGGCAGTCATTTTCTCTCAACATCCTCTCATTATTCATTTTGTACATTTCTCTTTCCTTGATTAACATTTGTATTTGAGCTTTGTTCAGTTTTGCTACATTGATTCCAATCTCTGCAATTGCCACAGGATCAGCCTCTCCAACCTTTAAATTCATAACACACACGAATGCCTTCTCAGTATCAATGACAACTGATTTCCTGTGAGGTGGATACAAGGCCCAAATCATTAATGACCCTTCATTTGGATTGTATTTTGACCCTGCATATACTTTTGTCACCTTTTTTGGGCTAAGCTTGT
>VDFB02012396.1:0-27761 GCA_007258455.2 Sequoia sempervirens | reverse complement strand
ATTTCTTGTCATAAGCATAGTCATATTGGCATAGTTTTTGTGCTTATCATTTGCATGATAGCATAGCACTTGTCATTTTAAATCCTTCAAACCTTTCATTAGTCATTGTCACAGTCATTTGCTCACACACTCAAATATGAGGGCAACAATCAAAATCACATTTACAGCAAGTTAGAAGGTGTAATGGAGATTAGTCATGGAGTTTGAAGAACATTGGTGAGCTTGTTCATGTTTTTATGTTTTTCATTAATTTTCCCTTGCACTTCATTACTTAATGTTGGATTTTATGTTTAATGCTCTAATTTGCTAAATCCATAAAATTGCATCGTTACACTAGCATAGACTCCCCTATACATCAAGATAAAAATATTCTTTCCACTCCATCCAATGATATCAAAATTCCACAAATTCTTCCAATCTTTGATCAAGATCCCATTTCTCAAGAATATTATGATGATCCCCTCCTTTCACTTTTCATCCAAAATAATTCCCTTCCATCTCAAGAGACAAGTATCCTTCCAAGTTCTTCCACATCATCTAATCAATCCATACCATCTTATGATTCTATTGCATCACAAGAGCATGATAGTTCTTCCATCCTATCTAATGATGTCTTACCAAATGATGATCAAGACAAGCTTTGTACAAAATCTCATGATTCCCTTCCTCATCAAGATCAAGATATGCTTCTATTCAAGGATACCCTTTGATCCCATGGAGATGTTTATCCTTCTCATGATCAAGATATTCCTTTCATACCACTTCATAATGATTCCATACTTAACAAAGGGCAAGCTACTTCCTCTCCTACACCTCATGATCCTTTTCCAAGTCAAGATCAAAACACCCCATCATCCCCATGTCAAGATCCTATCACACCTATTCAAGCTATCCATGAACCCCACATTTATAAATCGAGATCCTCCACATTTATCCATTCCAGTTTACTTCCAACACCTATCTTGTCATCCATATTATATCCTCCGCAAAATGGACTTGCATCTTGTTTCACAAACAATTCACATCCCATTGGTAAAAGAATGTGTCAAAGTATGAATTAAAAAGGAAAAGGATTAGGCGTTCATGAGAAAGGTATCCTAGAACCCCTTTCTGTTCAAAGAAACCCATATCACCACAACCTTAATTATATGCCTAAGTTTCCTAGTTCATCAAACCTTTCATCTATCCTAGGTCCTCATTCTAGTTCATAAAACATTCCATCTATCCTAGGTCCTCATCCTAGTCCATCAAACCTTCCCTCTATCCTAGGTCCATATCCTATTTCTCAATAACATCAAAGGTACACATCCTTGATTCCCTTTCAAAATTCTATCCACATTAACTCATCCATAATACCTCCATATCATTCATTTCAATCCACCCCTCCCATTGCTCTTGGAAGCAATTTGGGTGCCAAATATCAAAAGCTTCTATATCAAAATCCACATGTATCAAAGGATCAACATGTCTCCTCGAAGAGACATGCAAAAATAAAAGAAAATTTGATCCAAAATCAAAAGAAAAATCTAAAAGGCCACAAAGGCCCATTAAAGCAAAAAGGAAATTTTCAAAGACCACAAAGGTCCATAAATCAGAAAGAAAAATGTCAAATGCCACAAAGGCCCACAAAGAAAAAACAAAAGTCAAAATTCATGTGGATTCCTAAATGTCTCATAGAAGCAATAAAATCTAAATTGGCATCCAAATTTTCTAATCCAAAAGCTTCCTCCAATTTTCCATCTAATAACCTATCACCTTCCAAATCCATTTTTCCTCAATCATTCCACCACCCTTCAAGGTGTGTGCCAACATTGATCTTTCCATCCTTTCCATCTATCCATCATAGGCCTTCCAATCTCCTATCCATTATCCAACATTCATTCCCCATCATTCTCCTTTAATCCAAACATTTGCATTAGTCCTTAGATTCTTCCATTATATAATTAATTTTCAAATATTTAGGAGTCTAATTCCATTTTCCATGGTTTATTAGAGGTATAATTGGTTGTGAAACTTGATGTATAAGTCCTTCCTCCATCGCCCTATCTTCCATATTCCTCTTGCACTCTACACTTAGGGACAAGTTTCATCAATGTGATCATTCATGGTCATTATCCTTTCTATGCTCATTCCTTACATTTCCACCTTTGATCTTGAAAAGGTTAAGGATCTTCTTGAACATCATATATCTTATCTTATATGATTTATCCATATCTTCCATACCATATCTTTCATTTTATCCATATTCCATTATTCTTACTAAATACATCCTTTCTTCCTTTCCTTGGTCTTGATGAGGAATAGGGGAAAAATACTTGGGTCTTGTGTCCATATCTTATCTAGTTGATCTTGATCATCTTATTCATTATTTTTATCCTTGCTTTCTTCCATTCCATATCTCCTAGCTTATCAAAATCCATGTCACCATGTCCCTTTCCAACCTTGAATCTTATCATGCAAATCATATTTGAGCCTAGCTATAAAACATTATCCAATCCTCATATCTTTTGTCAATAAATCATCAAAAATAATCAATCTTATCATACTTAGAGGAAATTAGTGATCCTAAGTACTTATCATCATCATGCCTTATGGAATCAATCATTCCCAACATCTTAATCAATCAACCATTATCATCTGTTGACAAGAGATATGTTTCTTGTGTGACATGTTTTGTAGTGAATCTTTCATTTTGATCTATCATTTATCCATGGTTGCATTACCCCTATTGTGGGGCATCTTGTTCCTTCAATTAGTCATATCATCTCATTTCATCTTAAATATCCTGAAATATCCAAAAAAAAATTAAAAAAAATTAAAAAAGCAGCAAAATCCAAAAAAATACAAAAAATCAGAAAAAGACAAAAAAATACAAAAAATCAGAAAAAGACAAAAATACAAAACAATGAAAAAGAGAAAAATACAAAAAAAAAATTCATAAAATCTAAAAAAGTCCAATAAAAACACGTAGTAAAAACCTGGAAACATGCGCTACTTGTGAGTTAAACTAGCTTTTCCATCTATTTGAGGCATGTCTTGATCATTCACTTTGTTAATCATTCCATTTATCATTTTGAAAAGATGGACCTCATGTACAAATCCTGGCAATGTGGTCGTGTCTCACCCTAGCTTGGGGGAAAAATCCTGAACTCACTCGGGGAAATAAACTTGAGCTTAAAAAAATAGGCAAACAGTAGTATGACAACACAATAAACACATTGATCATAGGGAAACTCAACATTGAACATACATCAAACATCAAAAAAATTTATAAAATCAACCATCGATATCAAACAACTAAAATTTGTTAGTGTAATTAATATTTAATTATAATTGCATAACTTTACTTAGGTAATACTTAATTTCTAGGTTAATTATTCTCATCCTTATCTTGTTGAGCTATCTTGTTGCTCAAGATAAGATTAGGGTTATGCATAATTTTATGTTATAAAGCAAATCATCTTTTGTAATTATGAATTCTTGAATATTAATATTTTTGCACATCTTTTGCAAAGCTCTTGCTTTTTTTGATTTTCTCTTCTATGGAAGGCTTTTTTGGTTTGCATTTTGGATCTTGGTTTCTAACATGGTATCAAAGCCTTGATTTGCAACCCCTTCTCATATTTTTGACAAAAATCATTGCAAAGTTCGTTCAAGATTCCTCGAGGGTATCATGCCTTGAGTTCATCTATGCATCATCTTGGATCAGATCGGGCTTCACCATTGGATTCAGAGCACTAGAAAAAGTTAGGATTGGCTTTTATGTTGTAGATTTTGGCCATCATTTTCTAGATCCATGAAGGTTTCGAGCTAGGAGATTTTTTGTAAGCTTTGGAGGCAGCCAATTTTTTGGAGTAGTTTGAGCACAAACAGAGATCACCATCGCGTTCGCAGTGGCCAAAAACCCTAAGATCGCCTTTTGTTTCATCGATTTTGGTGAAAGTTATTTTTGAGGAAAAGTTTTTTTGCTAGGGGGGCCATACAACCTCCTTAGCATGCTTCCCAAGGCTCAAAAATTGAAAAAAAAACACATGTTTTTTAATTTCTATGCGGTGCCTCTAGTTAGAAAGAAACCCACCACCCGGTGGCCACAGGGTGGCCACTGCCATGCCACCCATGAGCTGCCAGCCACTGGTCAGCACCATCGATCTCTGCTCAGCACTCGTGGGCTTCTCCTCTAGCCGCGCCAGTCCTATGGTGGACCAGGAGCCGAGCTCAGCCCCCGCAGGCTTCACTTGCATCAGCCCAAGTCATATGGGAGACTGGGCACTATGCGCCCAGCCCCCGACCAGCCCCAGCCCACCAACGTTGGTCCTATGGAGGACCAGGGGCTCCGTCCCTAGCCCCCAGACTGCCAGTCTATGGTCACGCATAAGACTAGGGGCTGAATTTTTTTTAGCACCCCTGGGGGCCCTACAGGCCTTATTGGCCCTTCTAGAGAATTTTTAACTAAATAGGGTGTATTTTTTGCATACGATGTCTGTTTTTCACCAAAAATATATCGTTGGAAGGTTCATTCTAATGCCAATCTAGTGGTGAAGGTTTGTTTACCTGATTTTGCTCCAGATTTATTTTGCAGGTCCTTGAACTCAAATGAAGTTTTTTTTGCTTCAGAGGGCATATCTTTTGAGTCGGTGATCCTTTTTCGATCATTCTTGTGGCATTGGAAAGCTGGTTTAGTCCTCTATATAGATCTAAGGTCTTTTTTTTTATGTATGTTAATCATTTTCTCCTTTTACAATCGTTGGGTTATTGTAATAAATGAACTAATATAAAGTTCCATCAAGGGGGTTTTTTGCATAATAATCTAATTAGAGTGTGCATGCACTTTGATATCCATCTTCATCTTGTTTTGATGAAAACTGGCATGGGTTATATCTGGTTTCTTAGTTTCTTTTGGCCACATCTTGCTCTTGCTTGACACATATCATATTCACATCAATTCACACTTTATATTGAGATCCTATGGTTAATGATATGCATTGGATCCATCTCAGTTTGAGGGCCACGTTTTTATGGTTAATTTTCCATAGTCTTTATGGTACTCATTCCCATGGAAGAGTTTTAGTCTCAATTTTGCATCAACATCAAGACACGCGGTTTGTAGATTCTGTCAACATTTCATCTATTATTGCTTCACAGATTCCAGGGTTGTTCTAGTTTGTGAGTTTTCTACTGTTCAGTGGTATCGAGTCTGTTATTGCATTATTATGATTCCACTTTGGTTTCTTGTAGATAGAAGTATCTTTCCTTGCTTGTCATATTTTGGTTCCAGTGTTACTCCACAGTGTTCTTCCAGTGCTTCTTTACAACAGTGATCTCATTGTAGGGGGGTTTGTCCCACTAGGTTTTCCTTCTATACCTCATTATTGCATTTGTACATGGGTACCTGATCAGCCTTGTTGTCGGGACCCATTCATGCTTTCTTGCATTCATCTTATTTTTAGGTGCATGCTTTTTTAGTCTCCCTAAGTTGCACTTATGGGGGGGGGGTGTTAGTGTAATTAATATTTAATTACACTTGCATAACTTTACTTAGGTAATATTTAATTCCTTGGTTAATTATTCTCATCCTTATCTTGTTGAGCTATCTTGTTGCTCAAGATAATATTAGGGTTATGCATACTTTTCTTTTATAAAGAAAATCATCTTATGTAATTATAAATTCTTGAATATTAATATTTTTGCACATCTTTTGCAAAGCTCTTGCTTTTTCTGATTTTCTCTTCTGTGGAAGGCTTTTCTGGTTTGCATTTCAAATCTTGGTTTCTAACAAAATCAAATCAATCAAAACAACTTTTGATGGATGATATTCTTTTAAATCATGATTTTATCACTTTAGCTTGAATGTTCAAATGTTGTACTTTGATTTTTATTATCATTTCTTTGGAGCAACTCGATGATGTATTGAACTAGAGAAGCTTGGAAGGAGAATGGTATTTTCTTTGTCTATTGTCTATCAGTTGATCATTATTATTGTGTGAATTGTCACGAGACATGCTCTACCAAGTATCATTGATGACATTCTGAATTCACATAGAAAAATGATTGATTCTTGTTTGTTTAAGCAAGAAATGCTCAGGTCATCTCAGCTTAATTATACCTAGATGCTTGTGTTCACTTGCAATACCAAAAATCATGTCCTCAAAGTAGTACTTAGGTCATTATGATCTAACTCATACCATTGATGCTTGTACTCACTTTCAACATTTTAAAGGCTCAATGATGATAAAAGCACGATAAATGGACTATTAAGGTGACAATGTTTGCATATGTAGATTTGCATGGTTAAATTAGATTGCGTTCATATTAGTTTTTCATCTGCATTATAGATTTTCCAAGGCTGGTGAATCAATAACATGATAGAGCAATCATAAAATCTCTCATTGAATAAGCGTACATCATCAAGTTTCAGTACATTAATCAATCCTATACTGGGCCATATCAAGAAAAGTTGATAAACCACATCGACTGATGATATCTATATCGATCTACACCAGATGCAGAATCATGTCCCACATCTTTGGGAAGAACTCTAAAATCCTCCTATGATTATAACATATCGCAAATCAACAATATTATCAATCAATCAAAAATAAATCATCCTATCAATCTAATCGACTCTGGTGAGGCTTTGATAAAATGTTGTTTGCAACTATCATTGAACCTCTCCTATCATGAGGTCAAATGTCAATCTATCAATAAACCTTGACTATCATGAGGTCAATCAATCAATCTATCAATGAACCTCACCTATCATGACGTAAATCATCAATCTATCATTGATCCTCACCTATCATGAGGTCAATCAATCAATCAATCATTGAATCTCACCTATCATGAGATCAATAATCTTCTAATCTATTAGGATCATCAATCAATATCAAATCAAAAGCTGATACAATCAAAAATCATCAAACACAAGGAGGCAAAGCAGGGCAACATTTAATCAACTAGTGGAATCAATATTCTTTATTGGGAGATATAAATCATAAGAAATCATAAAAAAATTGAAAAAAAATCCAAAAAAATCTAAAAATTTCATCAATTTATCTCCTAAGGGGGCATATATCCATCATCACCTGAAAATCAACATCTAGGGCATACTAAAAATTATTTTCGTCAATACTAGCAGCATCAGCAAAATTTTCTTTGAAGCAATGTGTAAACACATCACTTCAAAGATGGGAAAAATGTATACACCTAAAAATGGTCTGGTTAATCTAATTAATTAAATACAATTTATTTGATTAATTGACTCCTTTAATTCATCTACTTATAGATAAATAGAAATATTTATTTATATAGCTCACATTTAATTCTTCTATCTTTATCATATTATTTCCTCTTAATTAAATAAAAAAATTCAAATACCTCATTTTATTTAATTATCTATTTTATTTCATCTAAATTAAATAAACAAGTTCACATACTTTGTTTTATTTAATTACCATTTTTCTTCCATGTTTATTTAATAAACAGATTTCTATAGTTTGTTTTATTAAATTAAATATCATCTTTTACTAATTTGAATAAATCCAAATATTCAATTAAAGCACATTTCTATAGTTATTTCCTCTTTTCACTCACCATATCCACAAAAAAAAAAGATATTTCATATCCAATTAATTCAACTCAGCCTTCATGGACAAATTTGGAGACAAATTACAGGAAAACTTCTTCATCTTCTTCCATTGATTTTTCCTATCCTTTCGGCTGAATATTTTTGTGGGGAGGAACAATCTCCATAATCATCTCAGGCTTCTTCATCTTTCACCATTGAATCTTTCAAATCAAATCCAGACCCTTACTTGCTGCCCCTTCACAAATGTGTTGCCGAGAATCTATAAATACAACTTATTTCTATAGTAAATAGATCCCAACTTTGTGCAATCTTACTTTGTAGAAATAGCATTAGAGCAATCAAGCATTTGAGCAATAGCAATAACAAATCATTTTAGAATAGAAATCATAATCATGTCTTTTCGTTTAGCTACATCTTAGTTTATAGTAGTTCTTTTATCATTTTCATGTCAATGTCATCCACAGTATCATCAACATATCATTTAACAATCATTACATAGGATTAGATTCCTACATTTTACAATATCTCATTCTCTAGATTGGCATTTTAATAGTCATTGTGCTTATACAATCTAAGAGCCACAATGCTTTAATAAATATTTGGAGATAGAGAGAAATAGGACACTTTTAAGAGATTTTTTGCTTTAATTAGATTAAATGTTGTTTAAATCTATTGATATAATGTCTTATTAGGTGTGTTTGTCATTCATTACACATATTTTACTCACAATTATAACTTGATTGACTAGAAACTACCAAAAGCTAGTTAGTGAAGAAATAGATCATAAAGTGCATGACAGAGAAAAACACTTAGCATTTAAATGAATTAGGGATAAAACTATACCAAGTGCAAAAAATCCTCACCAAATATGATCACCAATCTGGTCCAGATGAAACGAAAATGACATCACAACATGCAAACATAAACAAACCAATGAAATACAACAATGTCCCCCAATGTAGAGCTTTGAAATTAATGACAATAGTTCTCCCTTTTGACATCAATGACAACAATTTGTAAGAATATTCCCCTTTTTCATTGATGGAAACATACATTGAATTCTCTCCACCTTTATTCAATTCTTCAACTCCTCCTGTAATTCTCCCCCTTTGACATCAATGGCAAAGTAACGTGACAATACTCATTCCATAATACTCCCCCTTTTCTCTTCTACCTTTATGAATCAACAATATTGGCAATAGTAACTCTCTACAACACTCCCCCTAGGGAAATACTCCAAGGGTAGAGTAAAGAATTACTCCCCCTGAACCTATGCTTTATATAAATATTTACTAAAAGGAAGAAGAATTTGTCACTCCTACCTTCTATCTTAGATACTCAAATGTCTCCTTGGGAAGAGGTTTTGTAAAGATATTTGCAATCTGATCTTTAGTAACCACATGTTCTAATTTGACTTCTTGATCTACAACTTTTCCTCTTAGAAAATTATCTTTGATTGAGATATTCGTTGACATTGTATGCATCACTGAATTATTAAAAATATTAATTACATTTGTATTATCACAAAAAATGGAAGTAGGTTCATTATACTCAACTTTTATATCCTTCAACATTTTTTTTTGAATCCAAGGAACTTGAGTACAACATGATGCTACAAAAATGTATTATGTTTCTATTATTGACAAGGCTATTAAATCGTGTTTCTTTCTTAGCCATGACACAAGTCTATCTCTAAGAAAGAATGCCCCACCACTAGTACTCTTTATGTCATAAACACTTCCTACCCAATCGATATTAGTGTAAGCAAATAGAGTAATATCATCACCTTTGGGATACCACAAATCATAGTCAATGATATTTTTCAAATATTTGAAAAATCTCTTACAACCTTTACATGTGTTTCTTTAGGTGTTTCTTGAAATATTGAAACCATACATATTTCTTGCATAATTTTAGGTTTGAATGCAATAAAATACTAAAAGATTCCAATCATTGACATATACAAATTTTAATTTGATTTAGATGACTCGTCATCCTTTCTTATCTTACATCCTATCACCATTGGTGTACTAACTCACTTGCAGTCTTCCATCTTGAACTTCTTCAACATCTCCTTGACATACTTGGTTTGTGATATAAAAAATTCCCTTATCTGACTAAGAAATTTGTAAACCAAGGAAAAATGATAATTCACCTAGCATAGACATCTCAAATTCCTTTTGCATCTCTTCTACAACCTCCTTGCACATCTTGTCATTGCTACTACAAAAATAATATCATCAACATAGACAAAAACAATCAATTGATGCTCACCTTTTGTCTTGATGTAAATATTTCTATCTATAATCCCTCTTTTGAATCCTTGTTACTACAAGTGCTTGTCCAATCTAGAATACCAAGCCCTAGGGGCTTGTTTGATTCCATACAATGCCTTTTTAATTTGTAAACATAAGCGTCATTCTTAGACAACTTAAACGCTTTAGATTGCTTAATATACACTTCCTCTTCAAGATTTCCATTGAGAAATGTTGATTTGAAATCCATCTGATATACTTTGAAATTATTATAGACTAAATATGCCAAGAACAACCTAATTACTTCTAATCTGAACAAAAAAGTAAATTTTTCTTCAAAATCAATACCTTCTACCTGAGCATATCCTTTGAAAACTAGTCTTTCCTTATTTCTTATTACCTTCCCATATTCACTCAATTATTTTTTGAATGAAAGGTGGAAAATTTGTTTTGCTTTCCTCTCTTAGGGTTTATTACCTAGAAAAGGACAATTTTCACTTTCACTCAAGAACAACCCTTGAGATCTGAATGCAAAGGAGAAATAAATCTAAAAAGAGGGATGTTCTAGGGGCTGAATACGATCTAATAAGGGGTTCACCACCAATTTTAGACTTGGAATGACAAATCAAATGCAAGATACAATGCAAAACCCTAATTGAATTCCAAGTAACACTAAGTGACCTAGAAAAGTGAATGAAATGAAACCGACAATTGTAGAAAGGAAGGTGTGCACTTGGAAATCTGGAATGGATAGATAGAGGTTTGGAAGACTAAAAAATTTGACTTTAATGTTTATTGGAACTCATTCGCCAAGATGGGAAAATCAGTCCATTTTCTGGAAAACTGTGTGGGAACATGAATCTGCCAAAAAAGGTATTTGAATCTGCAAGAATTTGAAATTTGATTGGAATTGTGACTCATTTTCCAGAAGTGGCATATCAATCCAGTTGGGCTTTTTTGAAGCTTTAAAGGATGATCTTTCTCTTCTCTCTCTACTTTTCTTTTCTTGAGTGATTTATGGATTTGAAACCCTAATTTGCAACTTGTAGGTGATCTCCAATGTTCTCCAAGGCTTGATGACAACTTTGAATCATTTCAAAAAAATTCTCCTATCTTTCTCCTTAGGAAATATACAACCTGGACCTACAAATCATACACAAAGGAGAGGGAAAAATGTTGTTGGTTTAGTGGATATGGGTTTTCCTTGGTCAAACCCCGTTTTGGAAATCAATCCTTGAAATGAAATCAAATAGGAATGGAGAATGATGAAGGAAAAAATGACTATGTTGCAACTCACCAAACCCTTGCAATAAAGTTCTACAAATATGTTTGAAATGGATGCAATGGATGTAGATCTTGATTATTGCTTGAATGATGTTGATCTTGAATGAAACACTTTCTTGAATCAAAAACCCTAAACCACAATTGTTAGCACAATAACAAACATGATGATTGATGCTTGAATACTGCTCTAAAGTGCTTGATAATCTACCCTTGAATTCTCTTGAATGCTCTTGTGAATGCTTGTGAACTCAAAATTTCTTTAAGAATGAACACTTGAATTCTTGGAATGAAAATGAGTGAAAGAACCTTGTATTTATACTTAATTATGCAAGAATTCCCAAAATTACAATACTACAAGTTGACATCAGATCTAGGAGAATAAAATCCCATGAGAAATTTGAATTAATTTTGATTTTGGGCCACATGAGACTCATTCGCCCAAGGTGGCGAATGAGTCCCACCAAGCTTAATTTTTGGGACCAAATTTAAAAATTCTTAGAAATGTGTGAAACCAAGTTTGGGACCAAAAGATCTAGGTGGGACTCATTTTCCCAAGGTGGCGAATGAGTCCTAGATCACTAAATATAGGCCATTCAAACTTGAAACACCTTAATTATGATTGGCTAATGATTAGTATCAGGATTATCCTCAAAAAGATGCAATAAATGAGGCTTGTGGATGTAAAATAAGCCCAATTAAACTATAAGAAATCCCAATTATTAATGAATAGATTAGAAAAGTGTGAAAGTGTGTTTCAACACTTTACAAAACTTAAAAATAAGGAAAGATTAAGGTTTAGAAGAGGCTTATTATGTTCAATAAATTAATAAAACCTTAGAAAAGTGTGAAAGTGTGTTACAAACCTTCACAACACTTTAACAAGGTACCATTTAAATCCATTAGTTCACAAGGGCCCAAGACCTAATGTGAATGTCTCGACCACATTACAACACTAAATCAAGGCAACATTATGCTCAATTTCACAAGGAGGGCCCAAACAAGTGTGAAAATGTCCTTGACAACATTTTTTCACACTACATTTAGCCCCCACTTTAGTGAGTGGATGAACTTGCTTCAAACTCACACTAAAGTAGAAAAATGCACATCAAGAGGGGTCCAAGTGTACCAATTCTAGTAAGATGGGACAAAAATAATTACGAGGGGTGATCAAGCCCCTAGGATCAAGATCCCATGACAAACCAACATAGGCACAAAAGAACACAAATGAGAATGATAAAGAGCAACAACAAAGAACAAGCATACACTGTCAAAGATGAAAAAGAGAAAAGGTAAAAGATAAAAGAGTCGAATCAAGCTTCGATCATTTTTCCATCACAATGAGGATTAGATCTAAACTATTTGTCCAAAAAATGCACACTCACTCTGAGGCAATGAAACTCCTATCTGTCTACTGGGTGAGAAGTCCTAGAAGGTGAGAAAAATACGCTCATGGTTGGTATGCACTCACACATACATACAAGTGGATATGGGTAAATTCATGCCTTGTTTGGGCTTCTTGCTTAAACCATAACCAAATTTATACCCCCTGATAACTTTAATAAGGTGCCACAAAAGTGGTTTTCGAGCTTCATGAGACAAGAAAAACACCATATGCTTGGAGCTTATGAAAAAAAAAAAGATGGCTCTACATGCATGCAAGCTATGTTATGCAAGGTGTCCATATAACTCCAAATGCAAAATGAAAAAATAGGGAATGTTCAAAGGATTCTTGCTTAGTTCATGTGAGATCTTAACTTAGGGAACATTGTGCCTAATGTCTCTAAGAGAGGACCAATCAAATAATAGAAGATTCACAACTTAGGGTATGTAGTGTGTCACATAATGCCACTAAGAGGAATGTAATATGGTAAGAGAGATCATGCTCTTGAGGGAAATCACACCCAATGCCATCCACAAAGTGAGAAACACATCGTATGAAGTAAGAAAATTGCACCATGAACCGTGAAAATGAAAACATTTGCAAAAGAATAATACCAATGTATGCCCCTACTTTAAAGAAATTACTAAACACCATGTTGTGAGTAATTACTTTAAAATAGAAAATGATAAATGCTAACAATAAAGATGACATGAGAGCTAACTTGGAACCAAATCATATGTTTCCAAGTGAAGCTACGTCTTGTAAGAGAAAAAGAAAAGAGAGGGGTTTCCCCCAAAATGAAAACACCATTTAACACATAAGGGATCTATGGATTTGGGGTCAGTATGTCTTGCTGCAATGTTTTTAAGAGAGCCCTGAACTATCATCATTCCCCAAATACACATATAACTAGAATAATGACACAAAGAAAGCGAAAAGAAATAACAACCTTTTAGGTCAACATCAAAGAAACATGAATGTCTCAATGCCTTTCGTCATCCCCAAAAGGAAAATGCAAAGAAAATGAAAAGATAGTTTCGATCTTGATTTTCTTTGTTTAATTCATCATGTAACCTATGAGCAAGGGCATGATGTCTATGCCTATGCTCTCAAGCACCTATGTTTCTTTTAGTTTTTTTTTTCAAGTTGTGTTTGTGTAGAAGTGGGTTGATCAACCATAGGTTTCTTTTCTTCCCTAAGAGGATGAATAAAAGGAACCATGAGAGGTTGTTCAATCACTTTCTCTTTGAATTTGTCTACTTGTTTTATTCTATGAGGTGTGATGGGGTTGTTTTCATTGTCTCTTGGTCTTTTATAGGAGGTAGGGGAAGGTTCTATCTTGGGTTGATCTTGGTTGTTTGGAATTTCTCTAGGTTTAAGCATGGTTTTGTCAAGGATAGTAGGCTCAGTGGTGGATGGGGATATGTTTCAAAGGGATAGTTCTGCTATCTTTTTTCCTTGAACTTCTAATAGGAAAATAAAAAGAAGTCTTATCATGGTTTTATAGGTTCCATAGGCTTGGGCCAAAAGAAATCTAAGGAAAAAATTGCTTTGGAGGGCAAAGGGTTAAAGCCACTATGATGGACAGTGAAAACTTCATTATCAAAGGGAAACTTTAAGCATTTATGTACAACCAAAGGGAAAAATTTCATGGATTGAAGCCATGGATAGCCTAGCTTCACACAAAATTGGTCTAACTGCGGGATGATGGAGAATGAGAAATATAATGCTTTTGGTCCTATTTACAAGGGAAGAGTGATTGATCCCATTGTAGGGAAAGAAAACCCATTAGGTGTCTTGATCCATGCGTTCAGTTTATCATATATGTCTTGATAAAACTCATACAAAAGTATGAATTCTTTAGTGATCATATTCTCTCCATAGGAAGGATCTATTAGTATCCTATTAGTGGGCTTGTCATAGATATAAACGACTTTGTAAAGAGGACCAATGGGTGCTTGTTTAAGTATATCGTTCGAGGAGAAAGAAATGTCAAGAGGATTTTTAGTTTTTCACTTATGAGGAATGGCATCTATCATTCCTACCATGTCATCCATAGGATCATCATCTATAGAATCATATTGAATAGAATCATTACTGTCATCATCTGTATCGACATTCATCACATCGTTCTGTGTAGTTTGACTGGATTTGGAAAATGAAATACTATGTTTTCACATGGGGTTGGTGAAAATTTGCAAGTTTTGGTTAGGAGGGGCAGTGAACTTATTTCCTTGATCAGTGACACCTCCAACGAAAAGACGACCGAAATAAATGAGGTCTTGCACAAGATGTTTAAGACACTTACAATGTTCTATATCATGTCCATTTTATTGGTGATAGTGGCAATACACATTTGATCTAAAGCTTGGGGGTAAAGGCTTATTAAGATTAGGTGTTTTGACAAGAGGCAAGGTAATCATTTTTTGTTCTAAAATTTGGGTCATTTTGTTATGAAGGGTATCGGGTAAGGGAGTGAATTGTCTTTTCAGGTCCCCATAGCTAAATGGTATCATAGCTTTAACCACAAATAATTGGTTATTGATATTCTAAGTTGTTTGTTGAGGGGGGTTGAATTGAGTGAACCCTTTATTCTATTTTCTAAAAGGTTGGGAATTGTTTTGGTTTGCGGACTCAAGCTTCTTCATTTAGCTAGAAGTGGATTTTTAATCTCGACTACTAACCAAATTTTGATAATCATGGAGGGTGGTACACAAGTGCATAAAGGAGGGAAATTTCATCATGGTAACCTTTTCTTGGATCTTTCATTGTAAATTTTCTATGAACATCTTTTGAAGGTGAGGGTCGGGAACGTTGACATTGATATGGGAATAAAGTGATTGATAGCATGAGATAAAGTTGGTTATCTTTTCTTCTTCTTTTTGCTTGCATCTCATCAAATCATCCAAGGCCATCTTAGGAGTAATATGCACTTGGAAATGGTTTACAAATGCCTCAAAAATTTCATTGAATGAACAAATTGAGTTGTTCGGTAAAGAAGAAAACCATTCCAACGCAGTATCTTTCAATGACCTAGGGAAAAGCTTAGCCAAAAGTTTATCATAAAGGACAAAGTCACTACATAAGGTAGTATAAGCATTAAAATGGTTAGAAGGATCTCCTTTTCCTCCATATTTATCAAATCTAGGCACCTCTACACCTTGTGGCATTGGTGTTCACAATATCTCCAAGGACAATGGGCTGATTTCGACATAATATGTAGGTTGACCATTTTGATTTTGATTGATGGAGGAAATCCGCTTTTGAAGGGATGAAATAGTTTGGAAGAGTTGAGTTATGAGAGGGTCATTGTTTGTGTTATGAGATGGAAGTGAAAATGGGGAAGGATTGTATGTGTTTGAGGGACAAGTGAATGGAATGCTTATAGGTGGTAAGGTAGTAGAAGATATAACATGTGATTACACATAGGAACTAGGGATGCCAGTGGGAATACCCAAGGAAGGAATCACATTACTAGTTTGTTGCATTGTTGTTGTGCTTGAGTGTTGGTATAGGTAGGTATTGAGTCAATTTTTGTGGGAGGAATTTGAGTTCCTCCTTGGCTTGTGACGTTGCTTGTGGGACAACTAGTTATTGAGGTGAGATGTTTTCCAAAGATTTGAACTATGTTTTTTACAAGGTCAAGGCCATCTTAACTTTCAAGCATGCGGTGAGTTTTTCCTATAGTAAGGATGGAAACAGTTGAAATTTCATTTTGCACTTGATGTTGTAAGTTTGCTAGGTCCTCATGAATGTGAATTATGTTTTCTTGCGGGACACTATCATTCCTTCTTTCAACTTGCATGTACTACTTGAAGTTAGAGTTGTTAAGGGTATTGTCCATACCTAGTGTACTAGTGTCAGCACTAGGAGTGAAAGAGCTAGACAACCCAAGATCCATAAAAAATGTACTATTGTGGGATGACATGAGTCTTGAACTTTTCCTCACTATAGTATTATAAATAGGGCACCAAATACACATACAAGGGCTACTAAATGCAAGGTGAATGAAAATGCAATATAAGGTAAGAACAATGAAATGCTTATAACACAAATTTTGGAAACTAAAATAGAAAGGCAATAATAGCAAACAAAAAATCTAAAACATAACTTTCAATTCAAGAAAATACAATTCACAATATGCAGAGGGACTAATTCGCCCAAGGTGGTGAATGAGTCCTAGTACGTATTTTTTTCAAAAAATTTAGAAATTTTCAATTGAATTTTATACTTTTTATGTTTTATGATCTGTATATTAGATGCACATGCAGATTTTGAGTGATTTTTAGTGAAACAAGGTGCAAAAATGCAAGATATATGAGCTTTGACTAATGCAAAATTTGAAACCCTAAAATGTCTATTAACTAATGCAAATCACAATGCAATGTTAATGCAAGCCAAATCTAGGATGATAATGCACTCCAAATCAAGAATTATGATGTTTTAAATGTAGGTTCACCAAAATGAAAGGTGTAATTTTATTTTATTTTCTCTCTTAGGGTTTAGGACCTAAAAAGGACAATTTTGAGTAACTTTCACTCAAGAACAACCCTTGAGATCTCAATGCAAAGGAGAAAGAGATCTTGCAAGAGGGTTTTTCTAGGGTTGAATATGATCTAATAAGGGGTTCACCACCAAGTTTAGACTTGGAAAGAAAAATGAAATGCAAGATGCAATGCAAAACCCTAATTGAATGCAAAGCAACACTAAATGACCTAGAAAAGTGAATGAAATGAAACAAAAAACTATAGAAAGGAAGGTGTGCACCTAGAAATCTGGAAATGGCTAGATGGAGGTCTAGAACACTAGAAAATCTAACTTTAGTGCTTACTGGGCCTCATTCACCAAGCTAGGTAAATCATTCTAGTTTTTGGAATATTGTGCGGGAACAAGAATTTGCCCAAAGGGTATTTGAATATGCAAGAATCTAAAATATTACTAGAATTGGGACTCATTTGCTAGAAGAGGCGAATCAATCTAGTTGGGATTTTTTGAAGCTTCAAAGGCTAATCCCGCTATTCTCTGTCTTCTTTGTTCTTCTTGAGTGATTTTCAAATTTGAAACCCTATTTGCAACCTATAGGTGATCTCCAATGTTATCCAAGGCTTGATGACAACTTTGAATGATTTGATAACTTTTCTCCTATCTTGCTCCTTACAAAATCTACAACCTAGACCTACAAATCACACACAAAGGAGAGGGAAAAATGTTGTTGGGTTAGTGGATAGGGGTTTTCCTTGGTCAAACCCCATTTTGGAAATCAATCCTTGAAATGAAATCAAATAGGAATGGAGAATGATGAATAAACAAATGACAATGTTGCAACTCACCAAACACTTGCAATAAAGTGTTGCAAATATGCTTGGAATGACTGCAATGGATGTAGATCTTGATCCTTGCTTGAATGATGTTGTTCTTGAATGAAACACTTGCTTGAATCATAAACCCTACACCACAATTGTTAACACAATAACAAACATGATGCATGAAATCCTTGATATGATGATTGATGCTTGAATACTTCTCTAAAGTGCTTGATAATCTACCCTTGAATGTTCTTGAATGCTCTTGTAAATGCTTGTGAACTCAAACTTGCTATATGAATGAACACTTGAATGCTTGGGATAGAAAAGAGTGAAAGAACCTTGTATTTATACTCAATTATGCAAGAATTCCCAAAATTACAACACTACAAGCTGACATGAGAACTAGGAGAATAAAATCCTGCTAGAAATTTGAATTAATTTGGATTTTGTGCAACACAGGAATCATTCACCCCCTTGGGAAAATGAGTCCCACTAGGCTCAAATTTTGGCACCAAATTTAAAAATGCTTAGAAATTTTTGAAACCAAGTTTGGGACCAAAAGATCTAGGTGGGACTCATTTGTCCAAGGTGGTGAATGAGTCCTAGATCAATAAATTTGATCCATTCAAACCTAAAACACTTGAATTATGATTGGATAATGATTGGTGTCAATATTATCCTCAAAAAAATGAAATAAATGAGGCTTGTAGATGTAAAATAAGACCAATTAAAGCATAAGAAAGCTTAATTATTAATGAAAAGCCTATAAAAGTGTGAAAGTGTGTTACAACACTTTACAAGACTTAAAAATAAGGCAAGAAAAAGGTTTAGAAGAGGCTTATTATGTTCAGTTAATTAATAAAACCTTAGAAAAGTGTGAAAGTTTGTTACAACACTTGCAACACTTTAGCAAGGTACCTGTTTGAGCAAATAATTCTTCCTAAGTATCCACCAGCCTTCAATTTTCATCCACATTTCACTTACATTAAATTACCCATTTCCTTTAGTTTTACATTGTATATTACATGAAATGAAACAATTTGTGTGACAAGATCCATAAAAACATCAATATTCCCCCTATATATATCCATTCATCCTTCTAGATAGTCACTAATAAAACAATTTCTAGAACTAGAAAAAATCCCCTTGGTTTTCATTTCATTTTCATCATGATCCCCACTACCCCTCAAAGTTTCACTATATTTGGCATAATATATACCAAATTCTCCCTAATGTATATAACTCTCAGCCATACCATTAGAAATAAAACTAAGTCCTGAAAGCATTTTCTTAAGTAATTCTCCTTCCATAAATGTTTCCTCAACAATATAAGACATATTGACATGACAATTCCATGTCGGGGAAACTCTCATCACACTCTCGTTGATGAACCGATGGAGAAAAACCTTGGAACACACATTATTGACAAAACAAGCTTCTATCGGATGAACTTATATCATTGTTTCCTCGATGGACTGACATAAATAATTAACATGGAATCATGGGGGCAAGTATTACATATCAGTAGAACATGCTTCATTGTTTTGCCGATAGCTCGAGCAAGACATATTAGAGACACTAAAGTTTATTAGGGAGAGATAACATTGTGTCCCACCGATGAGTTGATACATGACATAACAAAGGTACTTTTACAAACATGTAGCAGCTAGTAGTATTGGGGAGATAAAATGATATTGGGCTGACATAAAATCTAGCTCCCCCAACACAGTGATAAGAAAATCGAAAGAAAAGGAATATCATAATGAACAAGGATTATCGATAGGACATAAATAGGGGTTTCCCAAATAAGTCAATGATATGCAAAAGGAAGGATGATGTTATAAAGGATTAAATATGAACTAAGAATTGGGATTGGTGTAACTAAAATGTAGCGGTGAAAAATTATTTGGTGTCTTGTCGATACCCCGAAGGAAAACTAAAGACAAAAAGTTCATCGAGGGGATAGGTGGCTATCAGTAGAAGTAAAATCATAGTCCCACCAATGCAGCAATGATGATTTTTTTGACTGATGTGACAGCCCAAGATATCATAGAGATATTCAAAATTAAATGATCCCTTGATGACATGAAAGAGAGAAAGTGTGTCATTAATGAGCCAAAGCCGAGCAATATATACCTCAAACTGATTTCATTTAGCCATCAAAAAAATTGAGGAGCTACAAAAAGAAGGGGTGACGCGAAAGAGCTTGAAGTATCCCATTGATACACAATTGAAAGTCAAGGAAGCAAGTGTGACACAAGTATACAAAACCCAACTGAGAATTTTATTTGAAGAATTGTAAAGACAAGTTAGGGTTTCTTAAACGATGGAAGGGAGTTAAGGGGAACCAAAAGCCAAAAAAAATAGATAGAAGTTAGGCTTTTAAACTAGGATTTGATAAACCAATGTCCAAGGTCAGGACCGAGACCCAAGAGGAGTGCACAGTTGAATACTTCTGTAGACAAGTTATGAGATAAATACAAAGATTTAGGGGATGTATGGATGCCACAAAGAGGATATGAGCTATTCATGTATCACTATAGAAAATAGTGTTCTAGCCTATCTGTAATCCACAGAAGATGAATTTGGGGAAGGTCATCGTGCCTAATGTGTTCGTCAATGTAGAATTGGTTAAGGTGCTAGCTAACAAATATGACCCCAAGTGACGAGCAGTTCAGCTACATGATGGGTCTGCATTTATTATCATCTCCAAAGACTTTATTTTCATAGTTTTCAATTTAGATTGCACCCTGAATGTTCCATTCATAGTAGAAGACCTCATAGCATAATACCACCAAATGGATACCAACTACAAAAGATGGAAATTTCCCTTACACATGCCCCAAGAGGAAGGAAATCAACTTAAGAAATTCGCTCTCAATGAACACCCTCCCTTTCATGAAGATCTATTTGAGAAATATTTCCAATATATATATATTATACTATAGGACAAGTACTGGGAGTGGAAGCCCTGAATCTCATGTCAATAGCCCCAATGGTCCTTGCAGCATATTTTTGGACAAACTAGACATTGATATTATTTTTTCTAACTAAATCTTCATTTTTCGGGAACCTATAGCAGCTAAACCGTGAGGAATTTGAAGATGATGCAAACTAGTGATTTTTCACATTTTGTCTGTAGATTCTTAATATATTTTTTGAATATTTTTGGAATTAGATTGCACTTCTTTTTCCATTTCCTTCGAAAACTATTTTTCTTTAGTAAACACCATTTTTAAGGAGTGACGCTCACCGTATACAACATAACTTTTTTCCATGAAGGATAAAATCAATTTTTTTTTTAATTTAGATTTGTAACTATGATATCTAGTGCTTCCATTTGGTTTCATAGTGGTTTATTGAATTTTTTTTCCTTAATCAAGTTTTGAAGTAAAACCAATTACAATTCATACATAGGCGGACCATATACAATGTAACCTTTTTTGTATGTATCAATTTTTACTTTTTTTTTGTTGGATCAAGGACTTCAATATCTAGTGCACTCATATTTTTCAAACAAGGATTTTAGAAAACCCCCTTTAGGTTTGCTCGAACCAAGATTCTAGCAAACCCCCTTTGGGTTTGCTCGAACCAGGATTCTAGCAAACCCCCTTTGGGTTTGCTCGAACCAGGGTTTTAGCGAACCCCCTTTGGGTTTGCTTGAACCAGGGTTTTAGCGAACCCCCTTTGGGTTTGCTCAAACCAAAAGTTTGTTTGAACTCCCAGAAACCAATTTTTTTTGCATGGGGCTCTTTTTTACAAATTTCCCTTCCTCACTAGAATTGTAAACCATTTTTGTCAGTTTACCCAAGGGAGAGCTAGAGGGTATTGGGGAGAAGAATTAAGGATAAGAGATATGGACGAGGATGGAAACTTTAAACCGATCTAGATGTGAACACCAAATTGGGATAGTAGATATGGGAGGTCCCATTATCTATACTTTGAGGAATATTTTGTCAAACCCTTACTAAAAATATTTGGGCATTCATGTGATCATAATCTGTCTCCTGAAGTACAAAGGTTTCTTAGACCTAAGGAGAAAGATCCCAAAAAGAAGGTGAATCATAATTGGGGGGATTGGTATACATATTTTGACTGCACTGTGATTAGGGAATACGGGTTGAAGGAGCCCCACACCTATTATGAAAAATAGTTACAGATAGACTAGCCAAATCAGATGCCAAGCACCTTAAGGGGTACATTAAGTAGTCAATTATACCAAGTACTCTATGTTTTGGTGATTTCACAATTGTTTCTAATGAAGGATATGAAGAAATTGACAAGAAATTGGCTCATTATAACTTTCCATTGGGAGATGAAAGAAAGAATTTTGATCTAGAGAACTTTACAAATAAAGAAAAACTGTCACAAGCATTGTCTAGGTATGAACATCAATTCTCTATGGATGATGTAGTAAGAAATTGTGATGAAACTGTAACATCACAAAGGATGGCCAAGTACAACAAGGTTATGTTAGCCAAGGCTTAGAAAAGAGAAAATAACCCTTCATATACACACAAGCATTCAATCATGTACATGATCCTTTAGAAAGGGTTTAGCAATTAATCAAGCATGAGGAAGAACTAACCAGAGATGTGCCTCTTATGGTATTTGAGACAAATGTGGCAACTTGTTCTAGAATGCAAGCTAGGGATATGGAACCGCTTAGCTACATACCCTCACAACCCACTCCAGAAGTCAATTTCTCTATTGCTATTGCCATTAGTGAAAATGGTGATGAAGAAGATAGTAATGAAGAAGAAGATGAAGTTGAGTAGATAAGTGCCCCTGTTGTTACACCATATGAGCCACTCAATGAACAAAACATTGTTAAATTTGAAGCATCAAATGAACTCTCAGATGATGTGAGCATCAAGGCTGGACAAGAGTTTGTTTTTTATAGTGACTTCATAAAAACTTTAGAATTCAAATCATTTTTTTATGAAAAAAAGGGTAGAGCACTTAGAAAGAGAATGAAAGATATCACTCATGAGCAAGAAAGAACTTCCATAGAAGAAATGAGAAAGAAAGTAGACTAGGATTTAGAATCCATCACCCTTGAAAGAGGAAGATAACTACTTCAAGAAGTTGGGGTCTTGCTCTTACTTGGATGGGACATTAGCTTTGCCATAGTATTTGATAGTTTCATGAAAATAGGAGATAAGACACTACACCTAATAGAAGAAGCCAATGATAAAATGTATTCAGGGTCAGGATACAAGCTAGATGAAAGCACATTGTTGATATGGCGATTATACCCTCAAGAAAATAGGCCTACCATTCTCAACAATCCAAGTCAAAAATTTGGAAATATCATGGTGCATAGATTTGGGGATACTAGTCCCATTGAAACTGTAGAGTTAAACATAAATGTGGAAAAATTCAATAAAACTCGAATTGAAAGGCTAGTAAGAGATAATGAAAAACTAAAGAAAGAAGTGGCCAATTACGAAGAAAAATTATCCTCTTCCTCTTCATTAGAATTTTATTCTCCATGGATAGATTGTGAAAAGAAAGTATTGAATGCAATGGAAAATGTTATATATTAGAAACATTGCCACGAGACAACTCAAAAGAAGTGCAATGAACTAGAGACAAAGATCAAAACCATTAAATTCAAAATGGTCTCTAAGATGATTAAGAAAAGGTTTGAGAAGGTAATGAACCAAGTTGATAAGTATTGGGAGCTCTTAAAAAAGGTACACTCAATCTTTCAAGAGCATGTGAAACCATAGGAGAAGGTGGAGGAAAAGAAGGAAGAGTTGATAAGAAAGGAAATCATGAATGAACAGATCCTCTACAGATATAATGAGTTAAATTTTTAAAGTGACATGAGGAATTTTGTGCCAAGATCAAGGTTGAGCTTGATGATTTCAATCAACCATTAGATATACCATTTCCCATGTTCTTTGATGATGAAGGAAGACTTAAGGATCTAGATCATTGGAAAGATGAATTTGTTCAGATATTACCACAAGCACTGGAAATGGTGAATGATGAAGAAAGGGTATTGGATAACACTCACAAGCATCTTGAAGGGATAATGTACATGGAATACAACATGATGGATTCTCTATCAAATATTGATACTCATATCAGTGAGGATTACACCCAACACTTGTAAGAAATGCTCCTATTCATCACTAAAATTGAATAGGCCCTGAGTGTGGAGAAATGAGTTTCTTAAGAGAATTGCAGGTAGATCGAAGACTTCATTATGGAGAAGATAACTTTACCAAATCCTGAGAGTTCATGGGTTCTCTGTGATGAATAATAGAGTGAGTGTTTATCTATTGCAATTTACTAAATTAATTTCTTTATGTTTAAACATTACAATTAGTTAAATTAATGAAAAAAAATATCTTCTTGGGAATGGGCCCATAGCTTGTTGCTTCCCATATAAAAAGGGAAACCAAGGCCCAGTTATCATCATCATCATCATCATCATCATCATCATCATCATCATCATCACATCATTATCACCACTAGTAGTAGTAGGTTACATTCATATAGCATATTCCACTCTTTTGTCTCATATCAAAAGACTTATGCTATTAATGTAACATCATTTTGAAGCAATATAATGGAGAAGACTATTCTTAATTGGTGACTTATATTCAATGTTCAACTGTTGTGTTAATTTTCATGCTTATGTGTTGTTGTGCTATCTCCAAAGTGGTTCTTTCAAGTTATTCAAATTTATAAAATTTGTCATAACACATTTGATGTTGCTATGTGGTTGTTTTGATTAGGTTTTGGTGAGAGAGAATTAAAAATACTTTCAGTTAATTTATTTTAATTAGTTCCCTCAGGGATTAAAAATCCTTTTAAGGTAATTAATCTAACTGGTTTCCCTTAAGCTAAGAATTAAAATTCCTTTCATAACATCACAATAATTTGAGGGAATAACACTAGGATCTATAAAGAAGATCACTGTAGCAAAAAAACCTGGACATTTGCACAAGGTGCAAACATTTAAAAGTGCCCAATAGTTAGAGTTAAGTTGAATAATAGGTTTATCTATCATACAAATCTGTCCCCATAATTATCATCCATACATTAACTCCATTCACCCAATAGATTTAGGCACTCGTTAGCTTTAATTTTTTTTTATACAAATTCCACTCACACTCTTGATTATTGAAAACACCTTCAGTAGGAATTAGTCATTAAGCTTTGTTTCTACTTCACACTCGTCTACTATAGTGAGTAGATTTCCCACATTAGAGATCACATAGAGTTTCCAAATCTTCCTTATTACTCAAGTACACCTGCCTAGGTTTAGCAGAGCCTAAAGAGTAGGAGGTAATCAATCGCATTTTTCCCCGTTCTATGGCCAAAAACGTACTAAGAGACTAGCACCATCTTATGGTCTAAAAACCTTTATTTTTGAGACCTAATAGATTGACAACTCTACTAGGGGAAAATTAGCCAATTATGAATCTAGACTCGTCATCATCGAGTCATTTAAAACCATCATACCACAAGACTCCGCTGGGAAAAGAAATAAGGAAGTTTAAAACCTTTTCTCATTTTTCATAAAAGTGAGTGGTGACTCTATCGAGCTTGTAGCAAATATACCTCCACATTTTCACAAGGTGCAAACATTTAAAAGTGCCCAACAATTAGAGGTAAGCTGAATAATAGGTTTACCTATCATACAAATCTATCTCCATAATTATCATCCATCCATTAATTCCATTCACCCAATAGATTTAGGCACTAGTCAGCTTTAAAACATTTGTATACAAATTCAACTCACACTCTTGATTTTTGAAAACACCTTAAGTAGGAATTACTCATTAATCTTTTTGTCTACTTCACACCCATGTGCTATAGTGAGTAGATTTCCCACATTAGAGATCACCTTCAGACTTTTCAAATCTTCCTTATTACTCAAGTACACCCACCTAGGTTTAACAAACCCTAAAGAGTAGGAGGTGATCAATCACATTTCGCCTCGTTCATTGGCCAAAAACATACTAAGAGATTGACACCCTCTTATGGTCTAAAAACCTAAATTTTTGAGACCTAATAGATTGGCGACTCTACTGGGAAGATAAAATACACATCAACAAGAACTAATCCTAGAGTTCAAAGCATTAAAGCATCCTAGGAAATGAATGATAGGAGATCACTACATTAGGAAAGCCCTAAGAAGAACAATGGTAGGTGGAAAAATAAACATGGGTCTCCCCCTTCAAAGGCTAATACAAATAAGAATAAAGGAGTATTTAAATAGTCAAACACTACATTTACCAACTCTAAGAATATTCTAGAACAACCTCATGTATTGTAGAATAGTTTCGACCCATTGCATGAATCAAATTATCATAATGATGATCCGTGTAGGGATTCCCATACCCCACGTGAGCAAGAAAACATTAGTCATCCTATTTTTCACTAGAAGGAAGATCCTCAATGAATGAAGAATTTTTATGCTCAAATGGGTGAAGAACGAATTCAAAAACAAAAAGAGTATGACCACATGATGTCATTATAGCAAGGAGAAGAGACCCAACATGGATTCATGGATCACTTTGCCCCTGTTGAAAATTATGATGAAATGACTACTCAAGAAATAGAAGAATATGTGGAATGGAAGAAAGAGGAACTTAGGAAAAGATAGCAGTTGATAAAATAGAGTCAAGATATGAGTCAAAAAATGTCTCAATTAAATATCCATCCAACAAAACCACCAAAATATGTCCCTCCCCATAAAAAAGGAGGTAAAATCAATACGCAGGGGTCATCTTAGAATACAGGTGCTCTAGGTACTTCAAAAGCACCTTACAACATAGTTGGTAGGCCAAAGCAACATGCCCAGCATAATGTGCCTCGATAGAGATCCCAACCACAAAACACCAACAACAATCCACAGTCCAACCCACAACCAGGACAACAATATATTCCACACCAACAACACCATGTGCCACAACAAAATATGTATTCTCATCAGAACATCCAACAAAATGTGCATCATCCCCAACATGGATTCCAATATTACCTAACCCACCACCTCAGAATCCTTATCTGCAAAACCCTACAAGCATGATCAGACAATTTGACTTGTCAGAATATCAACTATACCCATATCCCATTGATAACAACTGGAGAAGTACTGTCCCTAAATTCATAGGGAATAATGCAACTACAACAAAAGAACACATAAGAAACTTCAATGCTTTTGTGCAAGATTTGGGCATGGAACAGGAGGATGTCCTTATTAGGTTGTTCATGATGTCTCAAATTGAAGAAGCAAGGGATTGGTTCAATATCTTGCCAGATGCTTCAATCACCTCTATAGTAGACTTCCAATATCAATTTTTAGAGCAATATGGGAATCAATGTTCTCTTGAATTTTCTCTACATGAATTAATAAATATCCAAAAACATCAAAATGAGTCAATTTAGAATTTTAATCAGAGATTATCCAAGCTCAATAATAAGATAGTACATGGATCCAAATTAGTTGATTCAATAGCTTTAATTATCTATTTAAAGGCCTTTGATCCTAAAACAGGGTATGAGCTTAGAAACAAATTCCCTAGAAGTCTGACTGAAGCACAAAAGGCAACCTTAACCATTGAAAATAATAGGAAAGTTGTTGGCATGATTGGAAAAAGGGATAACCTTAGGATCCCACAAAATACCAACAATCCCCATAATAGACAAGAAAATTAGTACATAAATGAAAGGCCAAGATTGCATGACATGCCCTATAATACCACTTGGAAGGATTGAAGAATAGTAGGGAAACCAAATTGGAAAGAGGCTCCTGATCCCTTGAAAAAACATGGAGCACATGCAGTAGATACTACACCATGGTGTTCACCATTCCATAGACCTCATGCCCCTGAACATTGTGCAGTGGCTCAAGCTTCTCAGGAAGATGAGTGGTCAAAAGAGCAAGACAAAGATTGCCACACTATAAACATGTTAAGATGGGG
>VDFB02012395.1:0-28239 GCA_007258455.2 Sequoia sempervirens | reverse complement strand
TCTCCCTCCCTCTCTACCCTAATCCATCAATCATTAAATCCTTAAACACTCAACCCTAAACCCTAAACCCTCAACCCTCAACCCTCAACCCTCAACCCTTAAACCCTCTATCCTCTACCCTCAACCAATACTCTCTACCCTCAATCCTAATCCCTAAACCCTATACCCTCAACCCTTAAACATAAGTAAAATATCTACCCTAATCCCTCAACCCTTAAAATCTCTACCCTCAACCCTCTACCTTCAACCCTCAACCCTTAAACCCTAAACCCTCAACCCCTATACCCTCTACGTTATACATTGAACCCTCAAACCTAATCCATCAACCCTATACCCTCAACCCTCTACCCTCAACCTTAAACTCTCAACCCTCTACCCTCTACCCTATACATTAAAATCTCAACCCTCAATTCTCAAACCTCAACCCTTAATCGCTCAACCCTTAACCCTTATATCCTCTACCCTATACATTGGACCCTCACCCCTCAACCTTTATACCCTCTGTTATCTCTTAAACTTTGCACCCTAACTGACTCATAAAACTTAGTAAACTAGAGAAACATGGGAACTTTTCCAAGTTGTGGGTCACCTAAAAAAAAAAAAGAACCTCCAGAGAAGGCTGGCTTCCTAGCTGGTTATCACTACTTTACAAATTCTTTTTGAGGGAAAAGGGAGATAGACTGCTAAAAATGAATAAAATAATAATTATGAAATGAAGTGATACACAAAACTTAAAGGGAGACAATGAAACCATGTTCTACACTTATTTCTAATTTGGAAGAAATTCAATTTACACAACTTGTTACTGTTGTGTTCATGCATAAATGTTTCACTAAAAGATCAAATACTTAACTTGCAGAAGGAAGAAAAACTTCACACTAAGCAAGTAATTATATTTAACTGACACAATAAACAACCTGAATGAACATGCTAATTACACAAAAGGTATAAGGCATGAGACAAAACTAAAATGAAACTGAAATGTTTACAAGATAGTTTGATCAATCATAAATCATACACTAAATTGTAAGAACAAGATGGTAAGGAATCAAAACCAGAAAATGATCAAGGAAAATTTTATTCAATATCTCCATGAGTTACAAAAGGATGCAAGAACTATGCCACGGGACTATAAAAGTCACTATTTCCAAAGCTACATAATCAAGAAATAACTGAAAAAGAGTCACTCAATTGACTATATGAACCAACTCCCACCAAAATCCATAAGAATAGGGCTTCCCCAACTGATTGGGTCGGATGCATAAAAGAGGCCTAAAATCTAGCACCTAAATTCTCTTCAAAAGGCTTCCACAATATAGAAAAAGTCAAGGCATGACTAAGTCTACCATAAACACTTGCAAAGAAAACTCCAAGATGCTCTCCCAAGCTCATAAATGAGTCAAAACAACCCTCCTAAATCTTCTCCATTTGTTTTCAAAACAAAATCAACCCCCCTAGATACCCTCCTCATCGTAAATCAAAGCATATCCTCCATGACTTGGTCTTTAACACATGTCCTCAATTTTTTGTATTTAAAATAATAACTTTTAGTTAAGTGATTTATAAAACATCACTTAATAAAGTACTTTACATTTCAAATAGATACAAAATTAGAAATAGTTCAACCATTCAAGGGTCAAAGGTCATCAATATTCCATCCATATCTCCCTTTGACTCACTCTTTGTCAGTACATAATTATTATCTTCAAGCTTCTCATAACATTAATAAGTGACTTATTCATTATATCACTTAAATAATGTTTTACATTCATAGAACAAAATAAAGGCCATGATTCAACCTTGGCTTGAAATCAATACAAAAGATCAAAATTCAAAAGAAAAATATCCCAATTGCTAGTATAGCATATAAGGCAAGGGTAAATAAAATGAATGTTGAAAATTTTTAAAAACAAAGCAAAATTTCCTTTTAATATGTCGACACCTTTAGGGTTATGAAAACCCTAAAACAAAGAGCAAAAAGTAAAAGAACTTCATTCTCCTTGCATCGAAGCTTCAAGAAGAAGCTTGGCCGTGCCATGGAAGAGGGTTTATGAATTTTCAATGGCAAATTTAAGCAGCTCAGAGGCATTTTTATAGCTTTTCCTCCTTCAAAAACCATTGATCTTTTCAGTGGAACACTGGTAAGTAACCTTCAAGAAAAATAAATTATTAAAAAACCTTCATCTTGTCAATCCATGGACTTCAAGGCCGCGGCCATTGTGACTATATTTTCCTACGTTTTACATCATACAAGATTATAATGAGATTTCATGAGAGTGGATATTTCTGAAATAGGAACTATCCTAGTTGGATCGCCTCTATATGAAATGATGTCCTTTCCATTTTTGCTCAACTTTTATATTCTTTGAATGGAGTTTTTTATAAAAACTCATAAGTCCATGTTTTTCTTTTTGTATGATTCTAGAGGACCCTAAGAAATAGAAATTCATTCTAGAAAATGATTCAATGGCACTGGATAGTACAAATGTATCTCAAAAGCCCGACTCGTTTTCTCCATCTTTCACAAACAACATCTTTTCACTGACTTGTTGGTTGTAAGCTCATTTCCTGAGTATTCTTCAATCTTCTTATTGTAGCTCAGGCTCTATTTAATATTCACTTCTAAGAGCTTCAAAACTTATATAAGATTTTACATAAAAGAGGTACCCATTAAAACAAGAGAAAAATTACAGAGCAAGAGTCATTACATAACCTTATCCAAATTTCCACCAAATGGTCCAACTGTTGAGACAAATTAGGGGGTAATTGACCCCGATCAACCAAATTCCAATCATGAATATGATCAGAAGCCCATTTAGCCAAACAATCAGCAACACCATTCCACTCCCTAGGAATATGAGTGAAAGTAACAAATTCAAGAGAAACACATAGATTGAGAATTTGTTCGATAATCAGAGCCAGGTGCCAACTAACATCATCCAACCTACGCCTATTCAACAAGTTCACCACAACCTGGGAATCAGATTCACAAATAATCCTGCGCCACCCCAACTGACTGCCACGCTCCACAGCCACTAAAATAGCTTGAGCCTCCATAAGATTATTAGTATGCATACCCTTGTAAATAGAGAAAATAAACTGAACATCCCCAGAGCTATCCCGACCAACACCACCAATTCCAGGATGACCAGGGTTTCCACGAGAAGAGCCATCCGTGTTAATTTTTAGGATGCCTTGAGGAGGAGGAGACCAACTTCCCTCCCTATTCACCTTTGGTGTTGGATGCCTACACCTGTTGCATATAGGCCGCCGATGCGAAGGAGGAAGATGAAGGCGATTGAAACAACCAACATCAGAAGGAGCAATCGAATCAGTCAGATCACACTTAGCCGCGATCGTTTCACCCAAAGAATGCAAAATTCTCCACCACAAGCGAGGGGCCCCCAACAACACATCTTGAAAAATTCGATGATTCCTCTCCAGCCAAAGATTCCAAATAATGAAGGAAGGGCCAATTGCCCAAGCAGCATGAAGGAAGGAGGTAGAAACAGGGGCCCTACTCCCTCGATCCACAAACTCAGCCAAAGAGGAAACATGCGTACAGGGCACATTCCACACCTGCCACCAAAGATGCCAAATCTCCCGAGCATAGGAACATTGGAAGAAGAGATGAGAAGCACACTCCTTAGCCTCACGACACAACACACAACAAGAGGGACCTTGGAAACCCCGCTTGCATAAATTATCCCAAGTAAGACACTAGTTTTGACCCACCAGCCACATGAAGAAATTGCACTTGGGCCAAGACAACTTATGCCAAACAAACTTCCACCAAGGGACCCCAGTATCCCCAAACAACTGACGACCCAATTACTTATAGCCAGTAGACACAGAGTACTTTTCAGACATATCAGAACCATCCCAGGCTAAAATATCAGGTCCCCTTAATGAATTGCAAGCCCGAGAAGCCAAAAGTTGAGCAAGCTCCTGCCTGTCCCCCTCAGAGCCCCCAGGAGGCCACTCAGAAGGGTGATTCCAACGAAAAGAAGAGCCACCATGCTTAGCAATCTTGTAATGCTCAATGGTGTCCCAACTAGCAGCAGTAAAAGCATCACAGAGGGGTTGAAGATGAGGAAAAGCAGACAAAATAGGTGGGTGACCATCCTAAGAATCCCACCAAAAAAAGAGCTTGAGATCCCGAGTGACAGATCCAAAAAAGTGCCCGCTTAATCAACTGAGCTCCCACTTTCAGAGCAGACCAAATCATAGAACCACTCCCCTCCAAAGGATAGCGAGGAACCTCATGAGAAGCAACACCACGAAGATACTTATAGTTAAGAACACGGGCTCACAACTGGTGTTGATTAGTACACCAGCGCCAATAAAGCTTCGCCGCAAGAACTTGCCCATTCAAAATAGAAGAGCGTAAACCAAGACCACCCTCCTGCTTTGGTCTACACACAG
Organism: Sequoia sempervirens; assembly: GCA_007258455.2. Classification (NCBI taxonomy): domain Eukaryota; kingdom Viridiplantae; phylum Streptophyta; class Pinopsida; order Cupressales; family Cupressaceae; genus Sequoia; species Sequoia sempervirens. The sequence goes on along the minus strand of VDFB02012395.1, from coordinate 23,814 downwards.
AATCCCATTTAACAAGGCTCCACTTAGAAGTCATCAAGTTACCACTCCAAAGGAATTTCTGAGAAAGAGCATCAAATTCCTGAAGGAAATACATAGGGGCCGATTGAACAAAACACCTGTAGATGGGAAGGGCCTGGATAACAGACTGGAGGAGGGTAACTCTAGCAGTAGTAGACAACCACCGATAAGTCCAATGTGTTACCTTCTTCCTCAACTTATCAAGCAACATCTGCCAAGAGGATCTGGGTTGGCGACCAATAGCAAGAGGAATCCCCAGATAGACAAAGGGGAGAGAACCAATTTGAAACCTCAAAATAGCAACAATCCTCCTTTGGATGGCCAAAGGAGTATTAAAGAAAAAAATAGAAGACTTCTGCTCATTAACTTTCTAACCTGAAGTAGCAAGGTAGATGTCCAAAGCTTTCCTAAAGGATTCAGCTTCACAAAGACGAGCCAACCCCATAAGAGAGGTGTCATCCACAAACTGGAGGTGAGAAAGAGTAGGCAAACCCATCCCCCACTGCCAACCATGAATCCCACCCTGAGAGACCCGAGACTTAAGAAAGCGACCAAGCCCCTCAGCCATAAGAATAAAGAGATAGGGAGAAAGCGGATCCCCCTGACGAAGGCCCCTGGTAGCACCAAAAATCTCATAAGGTTCCCCATTCACAATAACTGAAAAGGAGGAGGAGGTCACACAACTCATAGTCCAACTCACCCAGTCAGAAGAAAACCCAAAGGCCAACAAAATCTTCTGAAGGAAACTCCATTTAACTCTGTCATAAGCTTTAGCCATATCCAGCTTGATGAACATAGACCTTTCCTTAGAGATCGCCATGGAATGAATGACCTTAGAGGTGATCACCACCCCATCTAGAATCTGACGACCAGCCACAAAACCTTCTTGTTCCTCAGAGATAACAACAGGCAAGCAAGATTTAAGCCGCTCAACAATCATTTTTGTAATAATCTTATACACCACATTACAGAGCGCAATAGGATGAAAAAAATCAAACCTATCAGCACCCTCCTTCTTAGGAATGAGGACAAGAAAAGTAGCATTCAAGGCCCAAAGCATCTGCTTGCTATGAAAAGATTCCCTGACCACCTCCACCAAATCCAACTTAACAATTTCCCAAAACTCTTAGAAAAATTCAATAGGGAACCCATCAGGGCCAGGAGCCTTCCCCTTCTTCATCCCAAAAACAACCTCCTCCACTTCAGACAAAGTAATCGGGTGAATAAGAGAAGCATTCAACTCATTAGAGACCAAAGAAGGAATACAAGAAAGAATCATATTATCCTCAATATTAGAAGGAAGAGAATCCTTAGTAAATAGAGAGGAGTAGAATTGGCGAGCTTCTCTAGAAATAGCCTGTTGAGAGGATAAAACTAAGCCTTTAGAGTTAACAAGAGAAGAGATATAACACTTATTCTGACGAGCCTGCACAGAATGATGGAAGAAGGCAGTATTCTTATCGCCCTCTCGAAGCCAGTCAACCCGAGCCTTTTGTTTCTAGAATATCTCCTCACGAAGTTCCCACTCCTCCACCACTTTAAGAGCCTGGGACTCAGCATGCCCAAGAACCTCTAAAAATCCTTGATCTCTACTCTGGTGAGTAACAATAGCAAGACGCTCCTATGCTTCCCTTTTCTTGGTTTGAAAATTGTCAAAACAAAGCCAATTCCAACGCTTAAGATGAAACTTGACACTTTGCAGCTTCTTAGCAAAAGAGTACATAGCTGAGCCATATGCCGGGGCTCCATCCAGCCACCACTGCTCAACAAGATTATACAAAGAAGAATCACGTAGCCACATAAGATGAAATTTGAAGGGAGGATTCTTTGGATTAGGAAAGGGGGAAGCTAAAAACTTAATTGGTCAATGATTAGAGCCACACCAGTCCAGAATCTTAGAGCCAATAACCAGACTACCCCCAACCCAAAAACAAGAAACAAGAAACCTATCCAACCACTCAAAAATCACCTCTGGCCCACTCCGCCTATTATTCCAAGTAAATAAGCCATTAGCAAGTTTAACATCAACAAGAGCAAGAGAGTCCACATTAGCTTGAAACGACTCAGAAGCAGAACCCAATCTCGACAGCCCCCCTCTTTTCTCCTCCAGACACAAAACAGCATTGAAATCACTAGCTAGGATCCAAGGCAAGTAAGGAGCACATGACCTAACATACCTAATATGGGCCCAAAGCTGGCCTTTACCCTAGAAATCAACAGGAGCATAAACATTACTCACCAAAATAGTCTCACCAGAGTCCAAAACCGAAGCCACCATCGAGATAGAGGAATGGCTAGAAATCCACCAGTGAGGAACAACCTTATGAGGATCCCAAAAAAGAGCCAAACCTCCAGAGCTTCCCTTAGAACCAATACATTGACACTGACCTGAGAACCAAATACAAGGAGCATACTGGAGCATGACGTCCACCTGAAGCTTGGTCTCCTAAACACAAAAAATATTTGGAGAATGAACCCCAATCATATCCTGAATAGCTTTCTGACGGGAGGCGCTATTCAACCCCCTTGCATTCCATGAAAGAATAATCATGGGAAGGTTGAGAAAAGTGGGTACCAATGGTCTTAACAGACCCAGACTCAACCAACAAATCCCCAGTAGATTTAATCTTATCTGCATCTTTTTTATGACCAACTTTAGAGGAGTGCTCAAAATGCCCCTTCTTGAGAGGGCGTTGTAGCACCCCTAGATAAGAGACCCCCCGACCTTTACTAGAAGATAGTGCCTCCTTAGCTAAATCAGCTAAAATGATATCATCCTGAAGGCCCGCAACAGCATCTGAAAGCCTAGAATTCTCCTTTTCTGAAGGAAGAGATGGGTTCGCAACAACAATTGCCTGCTCCAACCCTGTATCCATACTGATAGCTCCATGTACCATCTCAACAGGAATCCCCTCCTCCAGGGCCTGATTATCCAAGACCTCAAAATGATTAAACCCTTGATCAGTTTGTTTGTCCTTAAAGGGATGCTTTTGACCTCTCCCCTTAGCTTTTGGCTTGACAAGAGTGAAATCATCCTTATCATGCCCCCCTTTAGCCACAGGCACCTTGCTTTTATCTCCCTTATCACCCAAAGGCCCCGAAGGAGGAGGAGAAGAAGCCCCAGCCGATTTGGAGACCTGAGGGCATTGTCGATGAAGGTGTCCATATTCATGACAAAATCGACATCGAAAGGGGAGGGACTCATAATCTATCTGTTGAATCCATGAAGCCAAGCCAATACAAATTTCCAAAGAGTCTAGCAAAGGATTATTTAGGTCAATTTCAACACAGATGCGAGCAAAAGAAAATACCTTCTTAATCAGAGTAGTCTGAGCAATGGCAACTGACTTCCCCAGCAGAGCAGCAATTCGTTGCAAAATGTCTTCTCTCTAGAATTCCAAGGGAAACCATGGCAGGCAGACCCACACCGGAACCCAAGACGGTAAATCCTCAGTAGCATTGAAACCCCCATGCCAAGGTTTCATAAACAAACCCACTTGGTTGAAAAAATATGGGCCTCCCTCAAAAACCTGATTACGATCTGAAATGCAAGAAAAATCAACCAAGAAAAAACCATTCCCAGCCACCAAAATATCAAAATCACCCTCCACCTGCCATGTTCGCCGCATCCAAGACTCCAAAGTTGAGAGAGAGACACGGATACCCAAAAACTTACAAATCAGAACATGTTGAGTCCAGTAAGAGAAATCCTCTGTTACCAATTCCAGAGAGAGAACCAAAACTGGACGATCTTGACTCCATGGCAGATAGCCATTCACTTTCTTAAGTTTAGAGCTCTCACCCACAAATGAGGTATCCTTCAAAGGAACATGCACATCCTCAGACACACCTGGAGACACCTTTGCATCCACAATCACCAAACCCTTAGAGATCCCAGTGATTGCACCACACTCTGCACCCACCATAACCTCGAAAGGTTATCACAATCGTCAGTACATATACTTTAACTTATATATTCTGTGGAGTTTCTACAGTGGGTGGTAAAAAGAAATCAGCGGGCAAAAAGCAGTTAATCTCTATCTTTAATCATGACTGCTCACCTACTTTGATGCATTCCAAACTTATATGCTTCAACTCAATTTTTCAAAGATTTCTTTATAAATTATTTGAGTAGCAAATCATGAAAGACTTTTGTAACCTGTAATCATAGTTTTTTCTTTTGATGTTTTTCCACTCTGCTTCACAAACTCTTTGATTGTTGAACAAAATAGAGGGTCTTGATACAAACAACATAAAATACTAACTCTGCCTTACTAAATGAGAAAACCAGAGTCATAAGACTCCCAGATCATATTCCCAAGTTAAACTTTGTGTATTTGCTCACATTGAAAGATAGAATCACCGTCCAACTCTGATGACACTGTGACTCCATTGAATATAAATAAATGCATATAGAAATTCTTCTATTGTCAAAGATGTTGATTGTTGTTCATTTTCATGAGTTGTTGCAGAAATACACATCTTCCTTGCACTTATTCCTTATACCCATGTTATTCTTAGTCTACTATATTTGTCATTGTTGAATTTATCTCTCAATATTGCTTATTGTATAGCATGAATTATAGTGTCCTCTGCATATACTTGCACACATAAAACTCTATTTTCTTTTAAATGCACTGTAAATTGATGCTTCTTTTTCAGTTACCTCCTTTATAAGGCTGCACTCAGCTATCATGGCATTTTCTGAAGATCATTTCAAGCATTCTATAATAATTTACATGCTAGTTTATGTTGCCATAGAATTTCATAGGACTTGCTCCTAATACTTTGAGTGAAAAGCATGAATGCCCAAGATTTTAAATTCTTAAGTCCCTCCTTTTTATAGGCATACAATTTCTAGCTGCCTGCAACCTCCGTGAATGCATTTTTCTATGATATCCATATGCCTCTATTTTCACCATCCACTCACGTGTTGAATTGTTGCAATTCATGCATAAATACTTGAAATCAGCTTCTTCCCTCGTGATCAACCTTTCAAGTGAATAGGCTCCATGATTTCCTCTCTAATTTTTTTCTACTTTCCTTCAACCTTTCTATTTCCTTTTCCTCTCCTCGCATTCCTTGAATCTTTCAAAGTCTTTTGAGCTTGTAAAAACCATATATTGGGAATTACATGAAATATCCTAAATCTTGAGCTCCTACCAATATATTGAAACTCTATTTCTATTTGGCTTGTCATGAAAGCGCAGTGCCTTTATGATCAATAATATCTTTATATTCATTAATTACATGTAGAAACAAATGACTGCTCCATTTATCTCCTTTGATATTCTTGATATTTTTAATATTCCGTGATACTTGATTTCATGCTTTTTTGATTTGTGATGGCAATCATATGTCACTTATGATAGTGATTGATAACTCACTATCATAAATGATGTGTGAGTATTTACATAGATCATAAAGAGATGAACCTTTTCAATGTCTGTGAAAAGCACAATATAGCAGCACGTTGAGCTCAACCCTTGTGGGAGCCACATTTTAACCCACGTGCAGAAATTTGATAAAACAATAACTTTTGTTTTCCTGTATCTGTACATGAAGCAAACAAGTTAGATAAAACATAGCATGTTTGATGTGTATATGATGGTTTCACTAATTTCTCTAGTACATTCAAGATATGGATGTTTGTTTGATGCATATTGAGATCAATTTATAAATGAATGGGTAAATGATCATGTATGGTGTGCAACCTTTCATTGCTTAGAGTGCTGCTCTAACACATTGCTTTGATTAATGTAGGAAACATGAGTATCAAGGAACTAGGAAAAGACTAGGACAACTTGAGCAACAGTTAGACAAAAAGACTCGACAGAAACCAGTCATTCTCAGGTAATGTTTGGTTACCCTCTCTACATGCATATTCTTTTTCATTCGTTTAATTATTCATGTACATGTTAATTTTGATTTGCATTGAATAAGAAAGAAATAGTTAAAATCATGGCTTGTGTGAGTCAAATGAATATTTCTATTCAATAAAATAACTTTTCAGAAGAAATTTGCAAAATGTTCTTATGTTTCATGTATCTATATAAATGTGATGATTTGTGTTTTTGTAATCTCTCAAGTTATTTCATTTGTATGCATGAATGTAATGTAAGGGGAATAGCAAATGTACCATTTTCTTTCTTCTTTATCAATGGGCTCTACCTGATTGAGCCATGGGTGAAAATTTGGGTAACACCCTCTACCCTATACATTGGACCCTCAACCCTAATTATTCAACCATATACCCTCAAACTTATACTCTAAACGCTTAAACCTTCTACCCTCTACCCTCAACCCTGATCCCTCAACCCTATACCCTCAACCCAATACGCTAAACCATCAACCCTATAGGTCCTCAACCCTATACCCTCAATTCTCAACCCTCTACCCTTTACATTGGATCATCAACTCTCATATATCTCTATCCCTCCCTCCTCTTCTCTTCTCCCTATCTCTCCCTCAATCCATCCCTCCCTCTCTACCCTAATCCATCAATCCTATACCCTCAACCCTTAAACCCTCTACCTTATACCATCAACCCAATACCCTCTACCCTCAACCCTAATATCTCAACCCTTAACCCTTAAACCCTAATCCCTCAACCTTGCACTTCTCTGCAATTCTAAGTACATTGGATCTCAACACTAACTTCAACTCTATACCCTCTAAACTTCACCCTCAACCTTAAACCTCAACCCTCAACCCTTAAAACTTATAAACTCAACCTCTAATTCTTATCCTCTAATTTTTATACATTAAACCTCTAAACCCCTAATTCTCAATCCTCAACCCTAATCCTTCAAACTATATACTCAAACATATAAATTCTAAATCCTCTCAATTTCTGCAACTCCTAAACCCTTAAACCTTTCTACACTCTAGCCCCAACCAATACCTCTACCTCAACCCTAATCCCTCTAACCTTATACCCTCAACCTCCTATTCTCTACTTATCCATTCATCTCTCCCTCCCTCTCCTATCCTCTCTCTAATATCTCTATCTACCCTCCTCCCTCTTCTCTATTTACTCTATCACCTCAAATCAACCTACCACACTCTCCTCCCTCTCTCTCTATCTCCCTCCTCCCACTACCTCTCCACCTCCCTCTCTCTCCCACTCCCTCTCTCTCTCTCCTATCTCTTAGGTCTCTCCTCCCAATCTCCTATATCTCTCGATGTTCTCCCTTTTGTGCCTCTGTACTCATGTAACTCTCCCCCTCTCCCTCTCTCACTCTATCCTCCCACCCTACCTAGATAAGTCCCTCCTTTACCTTAACTCCCTCTCTCTCAGGTTGCTCCCTCCCATACCCTCTCCCTCTCTCATGTCTCTCACTCCCTCTCTCTAACTCCCTCTCTCTCCCACTCTATCTCTCTACCTATCTCTCAAGTATCTCCCTCTCACCCCTCACACTCTCAAGTCTCTCCTGGCACCCTACCTACATAAATCTCTCTTTCTCTCCCCCTATCTCTCTCCCCCCTCTCTCTCTCCCTCCCTCTCTCTCTCTCTCTCTCTTAGTTCTCTCTCTCTTTTCCCCTTTATCCCTCCCCCCTACCTAGCTAAGTCCCTCTCACTCCAATCCCTTATTCTCCACTCCCTCTCTCTCTTTAGGTCTCTCCCTCCACCCTCTCCCCTCTTAAGTGTTTCTCCTTTACTCACCTCTCTATTCTTAGCCTTCTCTCTCTCTCTCTCCTCTCCTCTCTCTCTCTCTCTCTCTCTCTCTCTCTCTCCTCGTGTCTCTTTCCCTCCCTCTCTCTCCCTCCCACCCTACTCAGAAAAATCCCTCTCTCTCTCCTAAATTCTCCTCCCTCTAAAGAAATACATAAATACATAGATTCATTAAGATATACATACATACTTACATATATACAAGCATAATACATATGTACATAGAATCATTCATTACATGCAAGCATACATGTATATATGTAGATACAATCTGACATGCATAAAGGCATACATACATGCATGCATTGATACATACATACATACATACATACATGAATACATACATACATACAAACACGCATACATACATACATACATGAAATATAAGCATACATGTATATACAAACATACAAATATATAAACATATTCACTGCATTTAACACAAAGCAAGACATAATGTGAGTGTGTGTTATAACATGCTTATGTATTACTAGACATGTCTTGCACAAATGCAAAAACAATGTCAAAATTAAGATATAATGCGAGTGCATTATAACGCGCTCACATTATATCTTGATTTGGGAATCCCCAAGCCTTGGGCGTGGTATTTTCCTTGGAATACCAACCCAAAGGCTTGGAGGACCTTCCCAACGACTAGAGACGTGTTTTTGTAAATTCTACAATATTTCACATAATCGAGTTCGTGCTCATCGTCAGGATTGCACGTGTTTCAATGTTGAACAAATCGAACACCTGGGTAATGTTAGGCTCTCTTAACTATCCAAAGATGTAATTTTTTTCACTTTTGACAATGTTAAGCCTTTGATCTATAAATTTTTAGTCTCATTTTGGAAAACCAATGTTTGGTGTTTTTTTCATTATAAATTAACCGTTCATCGAAATTTCAAATAAATTACATTTTTAGAAACTAGACTCCATTCTACACATATTTTTTTAAAAAAATCAATTAGTTTCTAAAATTTGTAGGGGTAACATGGCCAAAATTATGTTTTTAGGAAGTGCCCACTTTGAAAATTAGTAAAAAATAAAATATTCATTAAAAAATATCAGAAAAATTGAGCATAAACTACATATTGGTAGATAATTTCTCACCGAAGCGATTTTAAAAATACTAAAAAAAAGTTCATCGTGCTAGGTGCCCACAAAAGTTGCTATGTTATGTTTTTCTAACAAATACAACACCAATTTTGTGGTCCCCTCTTTTGAGCCCCTTAATCTCAACCATTTTCAAAATAAATTAGTAGTTTAGAAATTAGACTCAAAGCACTATGATCCTTTTTTTTGTTGTATCTCAAAATTTTGAGTGTAACTATCCTCAATTTCACGTCCAAGGTCAATATTTCCTGATTTTAGAAAAAAAGTGGCCACTTAAGCCCCATTTTTGGTCCCCCATATTTTTGCACTTACCCATACCTTATCCCTAATACCATCAACCATAAATCCTAAACCCTATACCCTCAACCCTATACCTTAAATCCTAAAAACTACACCCTCAACCATCAACACTATACCTTATGCCCCTAACCCTAAAACTTATACTTTGAACCCTATACCTTAAACCCTAAACACTACATCCTCAACCCTATACCTTATACCCCTAACCCTAAACCCTAAACCCTAAATCATATACCTTATACCCAATACCATCAACCCTATAGCCTAAAACCTTTACCCTCAACCCTAAATCCTAAACCCTCTACTCTCAACCCTATACCCTAAACCCTGTTACATTGGTGGTTGTCGTTGCACCAAAAGATCGACCTACCAATGTCTGATACAACCGCTAGATTTATGTAAGATCCATAGGAGGTGGTTAAGCCATATCACAAACCCAAGTGACATGCTAGAAAAATAATACAAAGGGACACACCATCTTGCAACAATCCCCCCTAGCGCAAGCAAGGGGTTTGAACCTATGACCTTGGCTCTAATACCAATTGTTACATTGGTGGTTGTCGTTGCACCAAAAGATCAACCTGTCAATGCCCGATGCAACCGCTAGATTTATGTAAGATTAATAGGATGTGGTTAAGCCATATCACAAACCCAAGCATCATGTTGGAAAAGGAAGACCAAGGGACACACCATCTTGCAACAAACCCTATATGCAATAACCTCAACCTTGAACCATATACCTTATACCCTTAACTATAAACCTAATAACCTCAACCCTGTACCCAATATCCTCAAACCTAAGCCCTATACCTTATACATTGAACCCTATACCATCAATCTTGAATGATATCCCTCAGTTGTAGGCCCCAAAGCCTATACACTAAACCCTCAACCCTAAATCCTAAAATATATACCCTAAAACCTAAAGCTTAAACCCTATACCCTCCACCTCTATACCTAATATCTCTTAACCTCCTAAACCCTATACCCTATACACTCAAGCCTATATCTCAACCCTCAACCATATAATTCTAAAACTCCCATATTTTATACCCTCAACTCCTATATCTATACTCAACCATAAACCCTATACTGATATTCCTATATCTAACACCATCAACTAACCCTATATTCTATACTCCTATACTCCATACCATTAACCCTAAATCCTATATCCTCAACCCTATACCTTAAACCCTAAATACTACACCCTCAACCCTCAACACTATGGCTTATGCCCCTAACCCTATACAATATACCCTATACTTTATACCCAATATTTCCAACCCTAAATCCTAAACCCTATACCCTCACTCTTATACCTTAAACCCTAAACATTACACCCTCAACCCTATACCTTATACCCCTAACCCTGAACCCTATACCCTAAACCCCAAACCATATACCTTATACCCAATACCATCAGCCCTATATCCTAAACCTTCTACCCTCAAACCTAAAGCCTAAACCCTATACATTATACTCTAAACCATAAAAACTATATCTTATACCCTCAAAATCTAAATAGATACCTTATAACCTCAACTGTAAACCTAATACCCTCAATCCTATACCCAATATATTCAACCCTAATCCCTATACCTTATACATTGAACCCTATAACCTCAACCTTGAACACACTAAACCCTCAACCATAAAATTGTTCCTTAACCTTAAATTATAAACCTTATACCCTCAACCCTAAATTCTAAACCCTATACCCTATGTCATAAGGTATAGGGTTGAGGGTTGAGGGTGTAGTGTTTATTGTTTAAGGTATAGGGTTGAGGGTATAGGGTTTAGGGTTAAGGGTATTGGATATAGGGCATAGGGCTGACAGAGTTAGGTATATGGTGTAGGGTATAGGGTTTATGGTTGAGGATATAAGGTATAGGGTTGAGGGTTGAGGGTGAATATTTTAGGGTATATGGTTGATGGTTGAAGGTATAGGGTTAAGTGTATAAGGTATAGGGTTTATGATTGATTATATAGGGTATAGGCTAGAGGGTAGAGGGTATAGGTTTTAGGCTTTAGGAATGATTTATGGAGTTTAGGGTTGAGGTTTTAGCATATAGGCTTTATGTCCTATGGTTAAGGTTATAGGGTATAGGGCTTAGGTTTGAGGATATTGGGTATAGGGTTGAGGATATTGGGTATAGGGTTGAGGGTATTGGGTTTATGGTTAAGGGTATAAGGAATCTATTTAGGGTTGAGGGTATAAGCTATAGGGTTTAGGTTTGAGGTTATAGAGTATATGGTTTAGGGTATAGGGTTGAAGGTATAGGGTTTAAGGTTTAGGGTATAGGGTTGAGGGTATAGTGTTTATTCTATACTATTGATAGTATTGGGTATAAGGTGTAGGGTTTAGAATTTAGGGTTTAGGGTTAGGGGTATAAGGTATAGGGTTGAGGGTTGATGGTTTAGTGTTTAGGATTTAAGGTATATGGCTTAGGGTATAGGGTTTAGGCTTTAAGGTTGACGATATTGGGTATAAGGTATAGAGCATAGGGTTTAGGGTTATGGGTATAACATATAGGGTTGAGGGCTTAGAGTGTAATACTTGGGGTTTAGGGTATAGGGTTGAGGGTATAGGGTTTAGGGTTTAGGGTATTGGGTATAGGATTTATAGTGTTAGGTATAAGGTATAGGGTTTATGGTTAATGGTATAAGGTATAGGGTTGAGGGTTGAGGGTGTAGGGTTTAAGGTTTAAGGTATAGGGTTGAGGATTGAGGGATAGTGTTCAAGGTTTAGGGTACAAGGTTAAGTGTATGGGTTATAAGGATAAGGGTATTGGGTTTACAACTGAGGGTATAAGGAATATTTTTAGGGTTTAGGGTATAAGGTTGAGGGTATAAGGTTGAGGGTATATGGTTTAGGCTTTAGGGTTGAGGGTTTAGGCTTTAGGGTTGAGGGTATAGGCTTTAGGCTTTAGGGTTGATAGTATTGTGTATAAGGTATAAGGTTTAGGGTTTAGGGTATAGGGTTGAGGGTTGAGAGTGTGGTGTGGTTTAATGTATAGGGTTTAGGGTTAAGGGTATTTATTTAGGTTTGAGGGAATAGGGTATAGGGTATAATATTGAGAGTATAGGGTTTAGGATTTAGGGTTTACGGTATTAGGTATAAGGTGTAGGGCATATAGGGTATAAGGTATAGGGTTGAGGGTTGCGGGAATAGAGTTGGAGTGTATAGGGTATAGGGTATATATTTTTGGGTTCAATATATTGGGCATAGGGTATAGGGTATTGGGTTTATGGTTGAGGGTATAAGGTATATGTATTTTATGGTGGAGCAGGTACGCCACAATAGTGGTTTACAATTTCTAGGAGATCTTGTTTTTTGTTGAAATCACATATTTTTAGAAAATATAATGATTTAAGCCTTGAAATGTTCCATTTAAAGGATTCAAATTGAAGATGGTTTTAATCAAACCACCTTAAATCAAACCCCCTTGGATAGAACCCCACTAGTTTTAAGCCATACCTATAACGGAGTCTCCTTTACACCTATCAAAACGCTGATAAAAAATCACTTTTGATTTACCTTTTGGGGGATCAAATGAATTCATTTAAAATTTATTTTTTGCAAGTATGTAGTCCTTATTGTAAGCTTCCCAAAAAGTATAATTTTAAATAAATTTAATTTGATTATTATATTTATTTTTTATTTCTCGTGAATGTAGGTTTTTCACCTAAAAAATCAAGCTCTTTGTTCTACACATGTGGAAAAAATATCTGATTATCAAAAAAAAATTGAAAAAATGAGTGCACTGTATATTGGAAGTCCTTGATCCAACAAAAAAAATAAAAATAATTTTGATACATACAAAAACATTTATGCTATGTACTTTGTTTTTATGTCTGAATTGTAATTGGTTTGACTCTCAAAATTTGATTAAGGAAAAAATATTCAATAAAAAAATATCTAACCAAGTGGAAGAACTAGATATCGGAGTTAGAAATCTAAATTCGAAAGAACTAGAATTTTATCCTTCATAGCAAAAAAATTTATGCGTTATACGGTGAGCATCACTTTTTAAAAATGTTGTTTTATGAAAAAAACTAGTTTTTGAGGGAGATGGAAAAAGAAGTGCAATTTGATTCAAAAAAATTTGAAAAAAATATATTTAGAATCTACAGACAAAATTTCACGAAACTCTAGTTTGCATCATCTTCAAATTCCTCATGGTTTAGCCGCTATAGGTGCCCGAAAGTGAAGATTTAGTTAGAAAAAATATTTCAGTGTCCAGTTTGGCCAAAAATTGTAAACCACTATTGTGGGATCACCCAACATATATGGTTTACAGTGGAGGGTATATGGCTTTCGGTGGAGGGTATAAAGTCAAGGGTGTAGGGTTGAGTGTATGTATTTTAGGGTTGAGGTTTTAGCGTATATGATTTAGGGCCTAGGGTTGAGAGGTAGTGTTTAGGATTGAGGGTATAGGGTATATGATTTAGAATTGAGGATATTGGGTATAGGGTCAAGGGTATAGGGTTTACTGTTGAGGGTATATGGTATAAAGTCAATGGTATAGGGTATAGGGTTGATTATATAGCATTTAGGATTGAGGGTGGTAGGTTTATATTGATAATAGTTCATGAAAGGAATAACATGCCCATGCTTTGAATAAGTTGAGAAGAGATCACATTTTGTGCAAGTTAAAGAGTGCTCGTGCTTTGTGCAAGTTAAAGCATGTTCACACTTTAACATGAGCGCATTTTGGGAAGTACAAAATAATGGTAAAAATTCATGTGATCCATGATTTAGTCCCACATGCTATATTATTCTCTAGTTTCTACATGTTATCTGATAAATAAATGATTTTATAGAGGTCATTATTATCTTCTCTTGCATTAAGTAGTGGCCTAGAATTAGTAAAATGTCAATAAAGTCACTTAAATACCCTTTTACCACATATCATTTTGGAAAGAGAGAGGAATGTATGAACAAAAAAGATGGTCCCATTAAATGATAGAGACAATAGTAAAATGTGACAGTATATTCCTCAAGGTGTGAAAATGTATTCTTTATAAATTAAGATATAAATGATAGATATGTTCAATCATAATACTTAAGGATTGAATGTTCAGTAAGCAGACCTTGGAAACCTATCCAAAGAGACCCTAGAGTAAAGAGAACAAGAGGGTATCTATTAAAGGGAGATTATATTTATTAAGGACATTCCCAAGAATATGTCATAGTGACAAGGACCTCTTAAGAGTCATAGTGGCATAGATATCATGTCTTAAGATTTTTTGTGGAAAGAGACCTAAAACCAAATGACACTACCAAAGAGGAAAGCGAGATGAGAAAAGTGTGACTTCATGAAGGAGCTAGGGTAGTCCATATGTGGAAATTCATATAGACACTTGAGTAGGAGTATAAAAGGACATAATCACAATGTTCTTTCATCAAGAAAACCTAGCATAAAAAGAGCAAGACAAGGAATGATTGGTGAGATACAATCCACAAAAAGAGACAATCCTCTAACAACCAATGATGAAAATACTAAATAGAAACATTATATTAGTGGTTGCAGGTATGTTTTTGATAATATAAGTAAGGAAGGGCCCTAATCCTATGGAACAATAGCAGATCAAAAAAAGATACCAAGGTGGGAAACAACACCACCATCCAAACCAAAAAACAATATGATAATGGCACACATGCCCAGATTTAAAACCATCCTTATAGTCCAGCCCATGATTATCAAAAAGAAAAGTTAATACCAACAAAATTTAAGCTACAAAGACCATTGATTAAGTCCATAGTATACCAGGTGGTTTTCCACCAGATCTTAAAGATTAAATATGAATAGTTCCAGATAATGATATAAAACAAAAAACCCATCAAAATTAGGGAAAATAACAACCCAAGCCATTAGCTAGCCTTGATTAATAGGTCCCCATACTCCCCTAAGAGAGCCACATACTCATGCCAATAAGGTCCCTCTGTTTCATCCATCAGTTTGAGGGAGTTAGCCTTTCCTTGCTTCTTCAGTTTTCTGCTAATCTTTGCTTCTCCCGAGGCTACTCCCAGCATCACATGTCTCATCAGCCTATTGGACAATCTCATCTGGGTCACCAAAGCCTTTTCCATATCCTCAAATTGGACCTACAAAAAGGTTAGTCTAATTTTACAAAAATCAATACTCAATTCTTTAGAATTATTCTCCCGACCCGAGAGCCCAACATCCTATTCATTCCCAGTTTCATTATTTTCTCCAAATAGCTCCACTTGCTCCTCCTCTTCCTCATATTTTTCTTCCTCCTCCAATTCATCTTCCCCCATATCGTAGGCAGTTTTCTCAAAGTCAAAATCCTCATAATCATCATCTTCCTGAGCCTCAAATTCCTCATAACCCAGGATATCCTCCACATCAACAAACATTTCTTCTTTCCTTTTTTTCTTTGTTGAGGCTACCTTCACCAGCTGAGCAGACCTCCTTTCACCACTCCTACCACTCCCCTGACCCTATAATTTATCCTTGACCACCTCCTTTTGAATCACATCCTCAGAAATATGAATGAATTCACAAGGATTGACCTCTTTTCTAGGTTTCTTGGCTTTAGGGAGTTCAAGCAACAGGGGAGAGTGTTTTCTTTTTTTAGGGGTAGCTCTGGTAAGCAACAAGTGCACATTTTTAGATTCCTCACGTTTTTGGGACCGAGGGGCAGAAGGGTTTGACACATTAGCCACCAGAGAGGAAATCTTAGCAGGGATAAGAAAACGTCTCACAACAACAATAGGGGGGTTGCAGGGAGAATGATCAACAACCAGAGTTTCATCAACTTCATGGTTTTCCACCCTCTGAAACTCAACATTTTCCTCATCAGAAAGGTTAGGGTTCTCCTCTCTAGCATTAAGAGGATTACCATGGGGACTTTGGGAAGGGGAAAATTTGTATAGAGTAAGCATTAAGCCCTGGTGAAGTTGTGGGTTAGCACCTTTTTCAATATTCAACTACATAGAGGAGAGAAGGTAAAATGATAAGTTTATGTGTTCCCCATGTCTAATGTGGTTTAAAATAGGAAAATGATAAGCATGAATAGACATATAGCAACCTTCTAGAGTGAAATATCACATAACAAACAGACTTACAAGGGAAAAAGGAGGAGGAAGTTTGAGTCTCGCATGACCATTTTGAAACCACTTGATATTTTCTCCATGATGTAGAAAATTATCCACAAAACATTGGTAATTAGCTCCACTCTTTTTGACAACCTTCAGACCAGAATTTTGTAGCCCATGGCCTTTGCTATGAAATGAGAAGTCACCTCAAATTTCACAGCACCAATAGAAACACAACCTCTCCTCCAAGAGTTTGTAAACTTCACAGTTAAATTTTCATTATAGCCTTTGAAGGATTGGAAGAAGGAAACCATTCCCTCATTTTCAAACATTCTCCAGAGGTCGACATTTTGTTTCAGTGCCTTGCAGTTAGGCGGTTCGGTTCTTTTTCTTGGGCCTCCCATCTTGCTCATCTATAAATTCTTGTGTAGAGACTGGCTAGACTTCATACTCTCCCCGACAACCTACTTTCTTCCTGGACCAAAACCAAAATTCAAAACCCAAGCTAAAAGTCGACTCATAAAAGAGTTGTAATTCAAGAAGTTTCTTCTTAGGGACAAAAACCTCACATTTCCAAAGCCCAAAAGGCATTATGATTATTGCAAGCAATAACAACCATAATTAAAATCTTTCCATTTCCCTCTATAGAAATATGTGAATAACTGATAGAGGGCATATCGACACACATTGAAAAGACAACCTTTAAGAAAACTATAATCGGCATGTGATATTTGATCATATTCTTTAACGTGAAATTAATGAAAAAATCTCCCTCAAGGATCCTCCTACATGTACACACATACCACTTAAGCCATCATTACTTGGAAAGCTTGACAACATCACATTGTACTCTTCCATCCCACCAACACCCAACTTCTAGGATATTCATTTGGTATGCATTTTCAAACTTTTCATTGAGTATGATATCTATCATAGGCTTCGGCATGTTCCCATTGGTCCACCTAGTCCAACTCCTACACTCCAACACCACATTGGTTGCACAATTAGCCGCACAATTCCCTTCCCTATACACATGTAGAACCCGACATATAGTAAAATATTTTTTAATAACTTTACATATGTCAATAATATTTTTTATTTCCCATGAGGGAGTAGCAACATGATTTAAAATATCCACAATTAGTTTTGAGTCCCCTTCAATGATTACATTTCTGAACCCAAAGTCCTTTAAGAATTTGAAAGCGCCAAAAGCAACCATAGATTCAACCTTGTTATTCTAACAGATCCCTAGGTTCACACTAAAAGCCATTATGTAGTCACCATTTTGGTTTCTCACCAGGCCACCAGCTCCAACCTGACCCAGATTACCTTTAGAACAACTGTCAAAATTGCATTTCACCCAATCTTTCAGAGGACACCAAACAATACCCAACCTTTTAAGCATCTTAGACTAGTTCATAGTGGTTAGGTCTCTACTTATCCCCAATATTTTTTTATTCTCATCTCCTTATAGTTCAGCCAGGAGTTGGAGAAGTTGAGTTTTCTTGCCTCAATATTTTCCTTAATTTGAGTTCTAACTATTTGAAACACCTCCTCACTGCTTCTCTCCACCTCTCTAAAAATTTTGTTGTTTCGCTCCTTCCAAATCCCCCAAGTAACAAAGGGGGGAACTTGATTCCACAGATCCATTATAACATTGTGAGAGAAAGGACAGTTAGACCAACCTTCAATAAAAAACTTCATTGAGTTAGGAAAAACCCAATTCAAAGACAACAACTGCAACACCTTGGACCACACTTCCCTCACATAATTGCAATGTAAGAACATATGAGTTATCGATTATTTATCCTTACGTAGTGAACACCAATTAACCAGATGGAAACCGTTCTTTACCAGGTTATCAATGGTAAGGATATTTCCATTGGCCACTGACCACCAATTTTTTTTATTTTAGGAATCAAATTCTTAAGCCACACTACTTTCCAAAAGGAACTAGGAACATCATCTTGGGCCCTCACCAAGTCTTCATAGGTATTTCTAACTAAGAAACAACTAGAGGAGTTTTTTTTCTAGATCCATTCATCCTCCCTTCCCCTATCAAACCATTTCGCCTCCCCAATCAAATTATGCAAATTGATGAGGAGAGGAGCCCAGTTCACCTGTCTTTGACCCCTCAGATTATTTCTCCTTCCATTTTGGTTCCTCCCCTTCCCAATTTATGTAATCCCTCACCTTTGTGCCACAAATTTTGTGGAGGCTACACTTTAGGGGATTCAAATCCTCATTAGCAGACATGGTGGCATTCTCTATCCAAGGGTCCTTCCAAAAGTCTGTGTTAAAACAATTCCCTATTCTCTTCCTTGCCCCCAATTTTAGCACATTCCTTAATATGATTAGGTGGTTCCATAGGGCAGAGCCATAAGGGAGATCCATTTGAGATAGAAAACAACCAAAGTTCCTATTTCTCAAGTACTTGGCTTGGAAGATTTTGACCCAGTATTTTGAGCCTTCCAGAATATTCTAGCCAATTTTTGCAATTAAGGATTTATTTAGCAAATGAATTTTTTTCATTCCAAACCCCCCACACCTTTTAGGCCTACAAACTTTATCCCAACTGACAAGAGAAAGTCTATTTTTTTCCTCTGTTCCTGATCATAGGAATTTCCTCTGAATCTTTTCTAACTTCTCCCCTATATGAGAAGTAATTTTAAACAAGGAAATGTAATACACAAGAATATTCTAAAGAGAGGATTTTAGGAGTTGGGTCTTACCAGTTGAACTCAACAAATTCCCCTTCCATCTAACCAATTTATGTTGAATCCTTTCTAGTAAATTGTTCCATTAATTATTTTCTAATATCTTAGAAAACAATGGAAGCCCCAGGTATGTATCAGGAAACTCAACTTCTTGGCACCCCATAATTATTTTCACTCTGTCCCTTATCTGTTGATCGGTGTTGAAAAAGTAAACTTTGATTTTCTCATAATTAATGCACAAACCAGAAACTGCAGCATAATCATTAAGAATCTATTTCCAAACTCCTGCTTCCCCCACCAAAGCATTCCCAAACAACAAGGTATCATCAAAAAATTATTGATGGGACTTAGGCCTGAGAGAAGAAGTTGCCTTAATACCTTTAAGAGCTTGCACATCCACCAACCTTTGAATATTTCTTCCCAGGGCTTCAACAACAATAATAAACAAGTAGGAAGAAAGGAGGTCCCCTTTCCTGAGACCACACCCACAAGAGAAGAAGTCCTGGGGAACACCATTGACCAAAACATAGTACATAGGAGAAGTAGCACAAGCCGAAATCATCTTTAAGAATCTACCATCTATCCCAAACTTCTTAAGAACAACAAAAAGGAAAGGCTAGGAGACCCTATCATAGGATTTTTTAGGTATGTTGATGACAACATAAGGAGTGGTTTCATTATCAAGACAATATCTAGTAGATGAGTAGTGATATGCAAGTGATGAAGGTGACTTGAATATATTACATAGCATCTTGATGCAAAAGGAAGTTATAAATACTACATACCATCGATGGGGAAAGTCCATCAAGTAAAATGACATGATAGATAGGAAAATTTAATGATGCATGAGATATATTTTCCAGTTCCATGAAAATTCATGATGTGCTTTAAAAGCGACAAGAGACAATCACATGGTGCGAGAGGTGCCTCTACAACACATTAAATTAATACTACCCAGAAGAAAAGGAACAAAGGATTTTATGATGTAGTATGTAAACCAAGTGGGGATCCCCAATCCGGATTTCAATTTTTGGCCAAACTGGACACTGATTTTTTATTTTTTAACTAAATCTTCACATTCAAGCACCTATAGCGGTTAAACCGTGAGGAATTTGAAGATGATGCAAACTAGAGTCTTGTCAAATTTTGTCTTTAGATTCTAAAAATAATTTTTTCAAATTTTTTGGAATTAGATTGTGGAAGAAGGTTGGATTACTGTTATGGGCAAGAAAGCAAAATTCTCTAGGCCTTCTTTCAACATGACCCTTCGCTCCCACAAGAGAAGTTCTAAATGTAAATCTTGATGGGTCTTGCTTGGGGATTGGTTTTTTTGGCTGGTAGGTTGTCCTTTTTGTAGCAGCCTTGTTTTAGGCTTGTAAATGGTTTTGAGGTCCTTCAAAACCTATTTTTCCTTAATAAAAAAACAGAGACAATCACATTGACACACAAAATACCTAGTGATGGAAAATATTTATGGTACATTTTAGTGAAAAGGCTCAAAACACAATGCGTAAAAATAGCCGGATAATGAGAAAGAAAGAGGATAGTCAAAGGATCTTTATAGTATTTAACTAATTATAATAGATCCAAGCATCCTGGCTACAAGGAATGGAGTAAGAGATAAATAAAGATATAGTGACAACAAACAATGATGGATTTAACTTGTCAAGGGTCTATTCTTCAAAACCCTCATTAAACCCTTATCATAGTTTAAGATATGCAATAAATGTTTGATAATGGCATTAACCTTTTGTGGATGATAATTATTAAATTGAGGTCTCATTTTATCATGAAAAGATTGAATATTCTTTCTTTGGCTTATCATTATGATTTTTAAGTTTCCTCACCTGAGTTGAATATAATAGTCTCACTTATACCAAATATGATAGAAAAAATAATCATGAAAAGGAGAATATGATGGCGATTAGCAACAAGGGAGTGACATGTTTGATAGTGGAAAGAGTAAAGGAATGCACAGTGAGAATCATGGGACAACCCATGATAAAGATTAAGGGACAAATTCTTAGGTTAGTATTGAGAGATAGATAGGCTCAAGGCATGAAGTTTTATTCTTGGTTACATTGATGTTACAAAAAGGTATATAGGATGGAGTAGAATGTAGCTCTACCTTTTTTAGTTTCATGTTTAATTTTTATTATATCTTGCTAGTGTAGGAATTCCAAGGCAAACACTCATGATAGGACCATTCTTAGAAGATTTTATAATAACCCAGGGAACCCATATACTCTTATGACTATATGATCTACACCAAAGAATTAGTCTCCTCCATGGATTGAATTCAAGTTAGTCATAAACGTTTTGGTCAATATAAGAATATATTTATTTGAGAGGAAGGAAAGTGTGGGCATGAGGAATAGCTCTATAAATGTGAAATAGTGATTGATCAACTAGAGGATAGGGGTCCTTACTATAAATAGGTCACATCATTTAATGAAATAGGAAATAATGGATTTTTCATATGATAACATTGATAGAGGATCAAATGTGAAAGGATGGATGGGTACTTGAATGTCCTTGTGATCCCTAAGTTTTGTAGTAGCATGGCTATCTACTATTCAAGTTGTAGGGAGAAGTCAAGCTAGACAAAATTAAAGGTAGATACTAACCAACTAGTGGGCATCAACATGCTATTTTGGAAATATCAGTTTGTCATTATTTAGTCCTAACAAGTATGCAACCATACGATAGTCCAAATGGTAAAAGTGAGCCTTATTCAATTATTCAATTCATTAATTATAGTGCAAATATGGATAAAATTAATCATTTATAGTTGCATCGGTACATTATTCATTTATTCAAATAATCATTTCTAATATAAATATGGACACCATTGATAAAAAATATTTGTATTAACCAAAAAGCTATATAGTCACACATCATTATATATCAATAAAAGTATAACATATATACAAGAAAGCCATATAGGATTACAAAAATCCATATGGAAATACAATGTCATATATGATATAAAATATATGTTCAAAAATGTCATATAGGCATACAACAAAGGACCCTAATACATAGTCATTTCCCTCCAGGTGAAGGAAATAGATCACAAGCTACCTTAGATGATTGGGAGGATGGAGATGCATATGATGGTGGTCTCCATAGAACTCATTCACTTGACCTCTTTTTTAAGATTCCTAGACCTCCACCTATACAATAAAAAATATAGACATTAATATATAGAAATTAAATTATAGAATGATATATAACAAAATAATCACTTGCCACATACAAATAATCACTATGTTCATCCACAACAGGGGCACACTCACAATTTGGAGTTACAAAGACCTATATGAATTATCCAGATAGAAATTAAACTACAAATTAATATTATTTGATTTTTCTATAATAGACAAATAAAACATCAAATATAATGTGAAATTTACTAATTTTCCTTATACCTGTATCAAAGGAATTGAACTCATTGTTGTTGCAGCAACACCATGCTCCACTGTTGTATGAATATCAAGAGGAGTATCGACTTGCATCATTTGAAAATGAAACATTATTCAATTATCAAAAATACCTAACATTATTTTTACAATTTTTTTAATTTTAAAAATAAAATTCTCGCTATTACTTGAGTGAAAGTTTGATGAGCACCTCCATAATTAGGTGTTGATGTCGAAGTCCCAACATTAACCTATTCAACATCCAAAGTGAGTTATACAAATATTGGATTCATATAAGGTTCAACTATTCACATGTAATATTTATAGTTTTTTACTAGTTATATACCTCTGCACTCGACATTGTACTATAATAGGGAGGTGGAGAACTGTTGGAAGTAGGGTGAACACTGTGACCCTAAAATTTCATTATAATCATTCAACTAATTTAGTTGATATTTCATTTCAAAATGAAATTTAATAAATTGAATTCAATGAACTTGTTGATATTTACTTGACTATTAAAGTCGAATGTATCACTCAACATAGCTTCTTTCATGATCATACGATCCCCTACAAATGTATCCTAGGCACATGCATCCTAATTATCCTCAAGATCATAAACATAGAGTGACCCACAAGATCAACATAAATGAGGTGGAACTAGACACCTAGAAGACTCGTCCACCTTTCCCTGCAATAGAGGCCTAGTATGTTGTATAAGGCTCTGAGTGAGCAAGCTAATTGACCGTAAGGTCTCCAACTCAACACCCTCCACAACAAAAGGGATAGTCACATGCTCATAATTTGGTCTAGAGTGAGTGGCATCGCTGCTCGGTGTTGGTCAACATATGCCCCCACTCTATCTTGTGTGGAACCCTCACCTCTACCTTGGAACCCTCACATGTCAAAATAGTTTGGGATTTCATTGAGGACAAAATCACAATAGAGTTTCCTCAAAAATTATTGTGGTACCTCAATGTAATTGCAAGGAGGATGGTCAAAAAACATACACCACTTATCCCAAAAAAAATATTTATCCCTTGGTGGTGGCACCAATGGATAGAGAACCTCTTGCATGCATCGTGTAAGGTTGGATTCATTCATGGGTTGGTGAAGAGTGAACACAAGTCAGATTTCAATTTATTTGTCTTTAACTTGTTTATATGATAATTTGTTTGCATGAAATTGTTTTTGTTCTTGCCTCTTATTAGACCAAATATTTATTTTATTTCTAATTGATTTTATGTGAGACATTATGGATTGCGTGATTGAGAAAGGGTGTTCCTATGGGTTTTTGTTCCTATAGGATCTTTAAACCTCACAATTAACTCCTCGAAAGTTCTTTTCTATTGTTTTAAAATTTCCCTAATATGTCTTCTTGTGTTCCTAGAGTATGATGAGGAACTATAGGAGGTGTTTGTTGAGTTTTTTCTTCAAGAGGGATTTCATGATGAGTTGAACTAGGATTTTCAAGATTTGGGGGTGAATTGTCAATTC
>VDFB02012394.1:0-14358 GCA_007258455.2 Sequoia sempervirens | reverse complement strand
AAGTTTGTTTCGAAGTTGGGAGGGTTGACTGACACCAATATTGGTTCATTCAACCTCAGAGCACTCAGAGGCAGAATGTACGGGCAAGGTGGTCATCAGCCATCAGTTACAACACATAATATTATGAAAAGTGGATTATATGCAACTGTTGGTTTTCCACCAGCAATCCAGTGTCCAGAGTTGATTGCAGAATGTGCTAATTGCTATAGGCCAGATCACAGAACAATAGTTTCTCCTGATGGCAAGTTCTTTGCCCACCTCACGCTGGAAGCTATTGGAGAGGCATTGGGAATTCCTACATTTGAGAAGATGTTGTACAAGACAAAAGAAAGAGCTGACAAAATGTACGCCTCCACTTTCGAGAGATGTGCTAGGAGAATTAATACAACCTGGATGCGGAAGCCTAGACCTCCTGGCGCCAAGTTGCCCAAACAGATTATCTCAGAGGAGCTAAAGCAAGAATATTGCAATCTCATTATGATGCTTAGCCGGGTGAATGGGAGCCCTCAAGTATATATTTTCGAGCCATGGATTTTCTTCTATATCAACATAGTGATGGAGAGAAGAGAATATGTCCACTGGGCAAGGATGATTAGTGACAACATAGATGAACAGTTCAGGAGCCTGAGGAGGACAAAGACTTTTTACAAGATCTCGGACGTCGTCTACATGCTAGCTCGGATGACGAAGTATAGAGGAATCACTTATAAGGAGCCAATTGGAAGCGGTCCTGATCTGTACAAGATTCATGAGGCCTGCACACAGTTACACTTGACCAGTACCTCCATCTTCAAGAGGGTGAACGATGCTTTTACTATGCACATAACAAGAGCTCTTCAACGGAGAACACACTAGAGAATATCGCAAGATGCCCAAAAGTTGATTGAAGAGTATGGGTATTGGTTCATCCAATTCTTGAAGTTCACCTATATCAGGTTGCAGGGGTTCCACTCATACGCCTACAGATTGCCAAGGTACCCCACTGATAGGATGGTGATGCTTGAAGTATCTGGGCAACTCCTTGCCTATGATAAAATTCAAAAGAAGAAGAAGAAAGGAGGGTTGAACTACCCCATCATTATGGGGAATTCAATTGAAGAGTGTCCATCTATACAGGCAGCCAGAGAAGCTGAGGATGAGTTGCAATTCTACCACCTCACTCTTCACAACAACAGGCATGATTTTGATCCCTACAGGAATATTGGAGTAGTTCAAGGTGTGGAGCATAGGCATAAGGCTCACGTCGAGGATTTTTGGGCTAATGCAGAGGGCGAGGCTGAAATTAGGAAGAGGATGTTCAGTAGGCTACCTTTGAAGTTGATCAGAGAATGTGAAGTTATTCCAGTTCCAGACCAAGTGGATGAGGATGCCAACATTATTCACCTGGATTATGAGTTAGTAAAGGACACGCCAGTCCCACCACCTGATTGGTCGGAGCTAGAAATTACAGACTTGGACACGCTATCCATTCCAGTTTTGACATTTACGAGGAGCTAGGTTGAAAGACATGTTAATAGGCTCAAGAGAAAATCAATTGCTCTCACATACAACCTTATGGAAGATCAGAGGCTGCCTACTGCAAGGAAAAGAAAGCAGGCTACTCAAGTTGCAGAGCCACAAGAGGAAGTACCAGTTCAGCCAGCGCCTCAGAGAACGAAAGAAGCATTGCCCACGCAATTACTGACTCACTCTTCTAGTGTGCGTGAGGTTTCATTATTTGCAGGTCAGAGGGTTAGATTGGATGAAGAGCACGAGTTAGAGGAGGTCAATCAGCCATTGCCTAAGGAGTCAGATAGTCAGAGTGTTAATGTTCCTAGAAGTGACGGCCGACTGGAGGGAGAAGAAGAAACAGAAACTGACATCCGCTTGGAGCATGCAATTGAGGCAGCCTTTGAGGATGAAAATACTACGGAGCCAGAATTTCAGAGTCTTGAAGAGGATGACCAGCACTTGGAAACATATGAGCCTCAGCCAAATGAGACCCGTGAAGTAGAAGCAACGAAAGAACAACCACTTGTTATCTGCAACACGCAGCCAACTGTACCAGATTGGCTCACTGGGAGGATGAGAAGAGATCTAGAAGATGACACCGACCTGGCAATGGAGATGGAGGCTTTCCTTAACAGAATTAGTGGGTTGCCAAAGAAGAAAAGAGCTAGAAAATATTCAAAGATTGAAACGGATAAGTTTGGTTCACGCACCCTCCATGTTGCTGTTCCAAGGGAGGAATGTGATCGAGATGAAGAAATGCCTGAAAATTATGTAATCAACACTGTTGAGCTAGGACGTCCTACAGGAGCACAAGTAATTGAGGAAGTTGACAACTCCTTTCAGGCGTTGAAAGACAAATTGCTTAGAAAAGAAGAAAAATACAAGAGGTTGAAAAGGGAGCACAGGATGTTAATTGGCTATGTGCAACACTCAGTGCGTCCGTGTGAGCAAGTGAATCCAGTGGTGGACCTCTTGGTTGAGCTTCCAAGAAAGTCAGTTAGTGGAGAAGGTGATTCAGGAAGCAGACAAGTGGGTAGGTGGTGTCCGTGTTGAGGCTGAAAAGTTCATTGAGGACTTTCTCTTGTCTTTTCAGCATGCCTCAAGCATCCTCATGTGCATGGAGAACATTGATCATGCTTGGAATGAAACTCACATCTATCAGGACAAAACCATTCCATGCTTGGCGGCCCTTATGCATATGCCTATGCAAGCTTTGATCAAAGGAGGAGTAATCCAAGAAGGGGATCGGTATGATTTTTCAGGTTGGTATTCAACAACATTCACTGGCCAAAGCTTCTTCGACACAACACGGGCATAATCAGTCAAAGTGAGGAAGGCTTATGGGAAACATTCAGGAGGGCATCTTCAACACACTTGAGGCCTTGTTTGCCAAACAGTTAAATCCCGAGGAGGTGACATTGGATGGCTTGAAAGGTAGATTGCAGCCATTCTTCTTAGAGGTGAGGAAATTTGTCCAAGTTGATTTTGAGAATATCTCCACTTTCTCCAACATCATCCAGAGTACTCAGGAAGCCATTGAAGCCTAGAGAAAATCTTGCATTCGACAAGAGCAAACAGTCACCATCCTCGAGTTTCAACTCAATCTCACTCCATCTATTTTAGTGCAAGAAGTTGAAGCAGTGCTGGCTCGATTCATTGATTTTGCTGTCAGAGAGAAGAACAATGGGAACGCATTCTTGGACGAGAATCTTCTGGAAGGGAAGTGGGCATTAATTGCCTATAGTGGTCAAAGGGAGGAATTTTTCATTTTGTGCTCATTTATTGCACCACTCCACCTTCTGGTGGTTTTTAGGGCAAAATCTTGTTCAGGGCTTATGTGGCTCAATTTGAGCCATCCATTGTAATTTGATCTGGGCCGTCCATTCATTCATATTGGCTAGCTATAACAGGGGCACTCCCGCTCATTTGTAATTCATTAGAGACTAGAGATTAGAGAGATAGATCATAGAGCATAGAGAGACAACTTAGAGTTAGCATAGTTGATAGATTGATAGTTTGGAGAAGAAGGAAAGTTTTTCCTTTGAAAACTTTGTAAGAAATTGTTGTGAACACTCTCTCAATAAAAAGAGTTTTCATTGATGATGATCTCGTCTTTTGTTGTGAGTAGTTAGCAAGGTTTCTTCGTCCTTCTACTTCAAGTAGGATTTTAAAGTAAAGTAAATAGATTTTGTTTCATGCAAGTAGATGATAGTAATGAAATGCAGTGTTTAATCTAAGCAGCTCCATCTAAATCCATACCACTAGCAAGCTTATTGATGATAGGTTTTCCCTGCGTGGTCAACTAGAACACTTCGTGCTTAACTTCAATTATGATTGGCATGTTAGTATGCATCATTGTGATGGTATTTACATGTTGAATTTTAATTTGAGTGTCCTTAGCTACCCCTTTGAAGATTGCACCAACTTTGTGGAGTCTGTACAGTGTGAGGCAAAGCAAAGTATGGTTGAAGTTTGCTAAAATTGATCCCCACATCCTGCTCTTAGAGTAGTCCATAGATTTTCCTATCCTTGCACTCATTTAAATTCAACATTTTCTAGTTAATACTAGGAAATTGGCAGTTACTCGATAAATATTTCAAGCCACGTAAAAACCCTTCGTCTGATGTCTTTCTTCCGCTTCTGAACAATTGTGTAAGTCCCCTCGTGATACCAGCAAACCACAACAAACCCACTAAGACTATCTATCACCTAGAAGGAACCTTGGAGTTGAACACACGAACTCTCTCACAATCTTAGTGTGTTGGATACTTTAATCAAGAGAGAATAGGGTAGCCATTGGAAACTTTATTCTGCTATTTGGTGTAGGTCACAAAAAACACATCAACAAGGCCCTTTCCCTAAATATGGTGAATTTGCCTCATTTTGATATCACACACACTTAGCTAACTTTTTCTCTCACACACCCAAGTTATCATACCATCATTGTTACAACACTTTGAACCCTCATATTGCATCCAATCACTTATCCATGGCCTCCATTGCATCCCTCATTGCATCCACATTATTTTGAGCATCATTTAGAGATATTTTTTCAATAAAGGAGCACACAAAATCAAGATCAAAGGGCCAACCAAAGGATAAAACTCAAGCAAGGTAAAATTGGTATTTTCATTTGCATTTTGTTTGAGTTAGACTAGGCTAATCTTGAGTGTTTTGTTAGTGTCTTTTTTCTTGCATTTCAATTGTTGTTTTGCATTTTTAGGGATAGAAACACTTGCACATAGCGACATCCTTTCACAATTGTCTTTTTGTTTAGGTCAGCTTTGTAAATGGGATTGCCACTATTGAGGGTGGTTCACATGTAGACAATATAGCAAGTCAAATAGCTACCTACCTAATAAACATTGCAAGGACGAAGAATAAGAATAGTTAAAATGAGGCGTGCTTAGTTTCTGTCATACATTACACATCTTTGAGTAAATGTGATTTTTACATAGGGTCTGAGGTAAACATTATTTGACTTGATGACTGTAGTGGAAAATTGTGTACTTGAAAGTATATTAACTTGGGTAGACTTCAAACAAAGAAAAGAGCTGAAGAAAACTGACAGAACTAAGAAAAAAGATTGTCATGACATCCCCAAACTTGAAGATACAAATAAAGCAAGTGTAAAGGAATCTAAAAAGTGCACTTTAATTTTAATAGAGGGTGAATCCGCCAAGGCTCTTGCTATGTAAGTGCTTGTTCTATGTTTGAAGAACAGATTGTATTGTGATATTTTCATCAATTTGCAAATTGAAGTTTGTTAATTTTGGGCCATCTTTTTGTTATCACTATGGTGTGTTCCCTCTCAGAGGTAAGTTATTGAATGTAAGGGAAGCCTCACATAAATTTTTTTTGGAAATTCATGAGACTAAAAATATAAAAAAAAATCCTTGGTCTACAACATGATAACATATATATGCAATGTTCCATGGGGATGCGTCCCCCCCTAAATCTAGGCGTTTTGGAGATTGGGACATTTTGGACACTTGGAGATGGTTGAGGAACGTCCCACCGCCATCTTGCCACCTCTGTTGGGACTTGAGAAAATTTGCGGGGATGGGGGAGATAGTTGGATGTCTTCAAGATGTCTCAAGGATGCCTAGCCATCCCTCAAGCATCTCGGGGATACCCAAGCATCTCCCTCGTAGGAAAGCATGAAATGGTGTTTTTATTTATTTTTAAATATTTAAAATTCCTTGAAATTCGTGCTTTGGGTGTAGCCCTAAAGGCTTGTGGAACCCCTCTCCAAACACACTAAGTCTAAAAAACACTTTAACTCCTCTTTTTTAGCTCACATTTGCATTTCATGTTTTTGCAACAACTAGGTGAAGAGGAGAGAAAATAGTGAGTAGTGGGTGAAAGAGTGAGATTGAGGTGTTGCAAGTGCAAGAGGGGTGAGAAGGAGAAAGAAGAATAAGTGGAGGAGCATTCTACACCAACTTAGAAGAATTTTTCAAGCAGAAGGTAGGTTTCTATTGCTGTTTTTTGAAGTTTTTTCAATGTTTTTTTGTTTTTTTGTTTTTTTGTTTTCTATGTTTTTAGATTGATTTTAAAAACATAGTTTGATGTTGAATCTTGATGGAAAGATGAAAATTGAACAATGATACTTGAAATGAAAATATTAATATGCATTTGCAGTGATGCTTATGAAATTGTTAGTAATCTTTTTAATCATAATTTCATAAACATGAATGCAAATCAATGTTCCACGGAGTTTCTTGACGAGTATGTGTCCCCTATCGGGGACGAGGGGCAAAGGGTCTAAGTTATGAGATGACAGGGGGATGGTGAAAGGGTGGTGGAAAGGGGCGACATTGATATACATATAGTACTTGAATAACTAGTTATAAAAAGTTGTTTAAGAACTACATTTCAAATTAAATTTTGGAAAATTAGTAAAATAGAAAAATTGCAAACACTAACATTTTAAATACTTGAATACTATTACTAAAAGACTAAAAGTAAATAAAATTTGACAAATAAAATTGTCGAATTTGAGATTTTTATTATATAAAAAATATGACATGTCACATCATAATATAATATCACAAAGATGATTACAATGAGTAGCATGATACATTGATATCAAAATAAGTAAAAAATGCAAAAATATAGTGAAGGGAGGCCTCTAATCATCCCCAAACTCCTCATCACTCAAACTATTAGAATCCTTGTGGTCAAGCTCTACCAAACTAACACCAACCAACCTCTCATATGAATTCAAAACATTCTCATCAATCTGTGCTAGCTCCTCTAGCTCTACATCCCATCGTGTTGCTGGACTCTCTTTGTACACAAATGTTTTGCAGTCAATGAGATGGAAAGCACTATGTACAGCCACAAGGTTCTCTACTCTCCTAGAGGTAAGTCTATTCCACTTAAGAGAGTGGATGAACCTATATGTAGACTAGTTCCTCTCAACAACTGAAGAACTAGAAGCCTGAGATAATAATTAGATGGCTAGAGTGGTAGTCAAAGTTAAGTTCATGCAGAAGTTCATCATTATTGAAAAATTGGATTCGGAGCCATAAGCTCTTTGCTATCCAGATCAAACGCCGGATTAAGAGCAGAGCCCCGTGAAACCCTACCTGCACATCTCCATCCTTATTATCACTTCCACGCCACTAGAAGCTGCCATGCAGGGAATGTTGACTGCGTGAATGATTGGCTAACAAAGCTTGTAGATTGCTAATGTAGTCCTTCTTTCACAACCCTCATTTTGAGAATCAATTTACTGTTGAATTGTTTTCTCCGGCAGGTATCTACACATCTCATATCCGGCTTAATTCGGGAAAGAGGGGTCGATGGCCAATGGTTTGTGCATCACTTCAAAACACAATACCTCCTTCACCTTCACGCCGTGCTGAAATGAAGATTTACCCACCTATATTGTCCGGGCGAGTTAAAGTCCTTGCAACTCTCAACATTCCAAGAGAATAGTGCTATTGTCTCGATAGAAGTTTCAGTAGTCCTTAGAAATGCAAAGAGTGCAATGTGACATGTGAAAATAACATCCCAGCAGGATTCCAGCATCATTTCAACATCACTGTCTACAATCACTTCCGGAGTGTATTAGCCATGGCATGCACACAATATGGAGTCCACCAAATATTCCTATAAGTTGTCTCAACAAGTCTCCCTGTAGCTTTGCACACATGTATTGCATCTGTCACTATTTGGACCACATTTTGTGGCCCAACTAGGTCAATAGTTCCTTGAGGACCTCAAATTGAAAATCAGCATCTTTGCGATACCCTGAACAATAAACTACATTAAGAAAATATGGGCCCTCTATACATGTAACCATGATATTAATGAGTGGACGATGGCTAATGTTCATCCACCCATCCATGACTATACTACATCCTATCTTAACCCAACATTCCTTCATCTTGTCCATCAACAACTTGATCTTGGAATAGTTCTTTTCCAAGATCGTGGTCCTCAATTTCATCTCACCTGGTGGCACATATGATGGTCCCCCCCATGCCACCATCGATATCATCTCTTTATAATAAGGAGACCGGGAAACATGAAATGGGATGCCATTGGCAAAGGACTTGCCAATGGCATCATCTTTGTCCTTGAGCTGCACATTAAACAAATCTGCTATGGGGTTACTTTGAGTTTGACTTTGCAATTTTCATTTTCCCCTCCCCTCTCCTACATAGGCACTGGAAGAACTTGGTGTCCCTCCTACTCTCATCTATAAAGTATGGTTGGAACTCTGTGGTTGGCTATGATGATGTGTCTTATGAAGGAAAGTAGTAGGCACAAGTGTAGTTGGACTATCATCAGGAACACCCCATAACTTATTTATTTCAGCTTTGCATTTGAGGTTTTCCGGTTTTTCCAAAAAAGAACATATCTCCACACCTTTTCCTCTAATGAAAAGGTGTGCATTAACTTAAGTGATGCTCCCAAACCACTCTACATCACAAAAGTGGCACTTCCACCTCCTTGTGCCACTAGATGATGCCCCTGGCTTGCTTGGTAATTTTGTTGCAAATTGTTTGAGAGGGGATTTGTGATCAAAAGGCCCCTAGCATACTCTGCTAGTACTACAGAAGGGCACTCTATAGCACTTGCATCACTTTCCATGGAACTAGTTTGGGCTTCAAGCTCAACCCCATGGTCACTCCCCCTTAGCCTCAGGAGCATATTTAGTATCAGGATCACTATGAGAATGAACCTCATCCTCACTCATGTCATGAGAGCTCATTGTGACATTGCAATAAAGAAATAAATTCTATAATTGTCTAGTTTCAGGCTAGTTTAATAAATTTTAAAATTTGATGTTGAATCTTGATGGAAAGATGAAAAATAAACAATGAGCCTTGAAATGAAAATATGAATATGCATTTGCAGCCATGTTTATGAAATTATGATTAATTTTGGCTGCAATTACATATTCATATTTTCATTTTAAGGCTCATTGTTCATTTTTCATCTTTCCATCAAGATTCAACATCAAACTACATTTTAAAATAAATCTAAAATCTTAGGAAAAAGAAATAAAAAAATATTGAAAAAACTTCAAAAAATAACAATAGAAACCTACCTTGTGCTTGAAAAATCCTTCTAAGTTGGTGTAGAATGCTCCTCCTCTTCTTCTTTCTCCTTCTCACCCCTCTCGCACTTGCAACACCTCAATCTCACTGTTTCACCCACTCTTCTCACTGTTTTCTCTCCTCTTCACCTAGCTATTGCAAAAAAATGAAATGCAAATGTGAGCTAAAAAAGAGGAGTTAGTGTTTTGTAGAATTAGTGGGTTTGGAGAGTGTTCCCACAAGCCTTTAGGGCTACACCCAAGGCACGAAGTTCAATGCATTTTAAAGATTAAAAAAAACACTTTTTCATGCTTTCCTACATGGGAGATGCTTGGGCGTCCTCGAGATGCTCGAGGGACGGTTAGGAGTCCTTGATCGAAGATGTCCAGTCGTCTCCCCTGTACCCACGAAGATTCTCAAGTCCTAACAAAGGTGGTGAGACGATGGGGGGACGTTTCTCAGCTATCTCAAAGTCCCCGAAACATCCCACCCCCAAAGACCCAGATTAGGATGTCCTGTGGAAAACCACAAACAAATGATATTCATATTTTCTACTCTGGCTCATTGTCATTTCCTTTCTTTCATCTTTCCATCATATTCAACATCAACAATTCTCAAAATTCTCCATTTTGAATGAGCAAAATCCAGTGGGTTGAAACTAGGCACAAGTAGAATTTATTTGTTTATTTGTCACAATGTAGCCTCATGACATGAATGAGGGATGAGATCTTATCTCATAGGATATTGATACTTGAATATGCTCGAGATGAGGAAGCGACCATGGGTTGAGCTTGAAACCCAAGCTAGTTCCATGTCAGTAGAAGCAAGTATTACAGAGGCCCTTCTATAGTAACTGTAGAGTGCTCGTCCCTTTTGATTGCAAATCCCCTCAAACATTTTGCAACAAAATTACCAAGCAAGCCAGGGGTAGCATTTGGTGGCACAAGGAGGTGGAACTACCACTTTTGTGATGTTGAGTGGTTTGGGATCATCACTAGAGTTAATGTACACCTTTTCATTAGAGGAAAAGGTGTGGAGATATGTTCTTTTTTGGAAAAACTGGAAAACCTCAAATACAGAGTTGAAATAAATAAGTTATGTTCTTGATGATAGTCTAGCTGCACTTGTGCCTACTACTTTGCTTCATAGGACACATCTTTAGCATAGCCAGCCACAAAGTTCCAGCCATACTTTGCAGATGACAGTAGAAGGGACACCAAGTTCTTCTTCCAGTGCCTATGTAGGAGAGGGGAGGGGGAAACGGAAATTGCAAAGTCAAACTCAAAGTAACCCCATAGCAGACTTGTTTAATGTGCAACTTAAGGATGACATAGATGATGCCATTAGCAAGTTCTTCTTTGCCAATGGAATCCCATTTCATATTGCTTGATATCCTTATTATAAGGAGATGATATCGATGGTGGCAAGGGGAGGACCATCATATCTGCCACCAGGTGAGATGAAATTGAGGACCATGATCTTGGATAAGAACTATTCCAAGATCAATTTGTTGATGGAGAAGATGAAGGAATTTTGGGTTAAGACAGGATGCAACATAGTCATGGATGAGTGGACGGACATTAGCCATTGCCCACTCATTGATATCATGGTTACATATATAGAGGGCCCATATTTTCTTAAGGAAGTTGATTGTTCAGGATCACAAAGATGCTGATTTTCAGTTTGAGGTCCTCAAGGAGGCTATTGAGGAGGTTGGGCCTCAAAAAGTGGTCCAAATAGTGACAGATGTAGCACATGTGTGCAAAGCTACGGGGAGACTTGTTGAAGCAGCTTATAGGCATATTTGGTGGACTCCATGTTGTGTGCATGCAATGAACAATGCACTCAAGGACATGGGGAAGATTGGATGGATTAGAGTAGTGGTAAATGATGCGAGAGATGTGCAGATGTTTATCTGCAACCACCACACATCACATGCACTCTTTAGGACCTTCTCTAAGAAGGAGTTCCTAAAACCTATTGATATGAGATATGCTTCCTATTTCATTCTCTTGGAGAGAATGGTTGAGTTGCAAGAGGCATTGCAACTCATGGTTATGACAACATAATGGAATAGGTGGGCCGAGTCTAAGGCAAAGCAAGGGAGGAGGGTGAAGGATATAGTGAAGAGTGATGTGTTTTGGAGTGATGCAAAATATATTGCCTCCATCATTACTCCAGTTTTTTAGGTCATCAAGTATGGGGATGTAGATGCACCTAACCTTGGAGAGGTGTATGAGTGCATTGATTCTATGCCTGATTAGATGAGGGCTATTGTGTGAGAGAAGGACCCCACATTAGCATTCTACCATGAGCACATTTAGCCAATCATTCACAGGAGATGGGAGAAGCTCAACACTCCCTTGCACATGGCAGCCTATGCACTGAATCCTAAGTGGTACAAGATTAGGCTTGGTAGAGTGACACCGATAGAGGATGCAGAGGTGAAGGCAGGGTTCTTCAGGTGCATTGAGAGGGTGTATGATCCTGTAGATGCGAACACGATTCACACTGAGTGGACCAAATTTTCCATTCTTAGGGGTTATTCATATGCGGCCAAGATGGATATGGTAACTATGGCACAGGAGGACCCAATTTTGTGGTGGACTTGCTATGGATTGGGATCTTTGACTACCACTCTAGCCATCCGATTGTTATCTCAGGTTTCTAGTTCTTTAGTTGCTGAGAGGAACTGGTCTACATATAGCTTCATCCACTCTCTTAAGAGAAGCAGACTTACCTCTAGGAGAGCAGAGAAGGTTGTGGTTGTACATAGTGCTTTGTGTCTCATTGATCGCAAAACACTTGTGTACAAAGAGAGTCCAACAACACAATGGGATGTAGAGCCAGAGGAGCCAACATAGATTGATGAGGATGTTTCAACTTCAGATGCAGGGCTGGTTGGTGTTAGTTTGGCAGAGCTTGACCCACGAGGATTCCAATAGTTCCAGTAATGAGGAGTTTAGGGATGATTAGAGGCCTTCCTTCACTGCTTTTTTGCATTTTGTACTTATTTTGATATCAATGTATCATGCTACTCATTGTAATCATCTTTATGATATAATATTATGATGTGACATGTCATATTTTTGATATAATAAAAATCTCAAATTGGACAATTTCATTTGTCAAATTTTATTTACTTTTAGTCTTTTAGTAATAGTATTCAAGTATTTAAAATGTTAGTATTTGCAATTTTACTAATTTGCCAAAGTTCAATTTGAAATATAATTCTTAAACATTTTTTATAACTAGTTATTCAAGTACTATATGTATATCAGCACCACCCCCCCGCTGTTGTCCCTGAACTTAGACCCTTTGTCCCCCCATCCCCAAAACCTGTCCCCAACAGGAGACGCATTCCTGTCAGGAAAGTCCTTGGAACCAACGTTAAATCTTTAAGATATGGCCGTCTGATGATAATGATAGATCAGGTACATTATCTATTTCCAGGACTTTTTAGTTTCTGCTTAAATATGACAGATTGTATAAAGTGGTCTTTTTAACATGTTCTTTTTTTGATGTAGAATCATGATGCTTCCCACAGCGAAGGATTGTCGATCAGCTTCATACACCATAACTGGCCATCTTTGCTTAAATTTCTTCAATTCTTGTGGAATTTATCTCCTATTGTCAGGGTAAATGTTTCTACCATACATGTTCTAATAAAGATGCTTTGTATTTGTTATCAATCCCTCAAGAGGGTAATATTCTGCATCTCCAAATTTTGGTCTTGTTGATGCAGGAAACACACAAGAATGGAAATGTATTATCCTTTGACACCCTTCCTGAGTATGAAGCTTGAAGAGAGTCAGTAAGTCTATCAATATCAGGCTGGAGCATAAAGTACTACAAGGTAATTTTGGATTGTTTTTTGTATGTATGTTATGAAGTTTTGGTTCTTCTTCATTTTCTTGATTAGATGTCTTTCTAATTTGTCACTTGTTCCTTGGAATACACAAGGTTTGGTTACCAGTTCTTCTAAAGAGGGTAAGGAGTATTTCAGTAATCTAGAAAAGCATAAAAATGATTTTGTGTGGGTTAATGAGCAAGATGGAGATGCAATTGAACTAGCCTTCAGCAAGAAGAAGATAGATGCCAAAAAGAACTGGTTGAGACAATTTGAGGTAATGAAGCCAGTGATGAGTGATTGGAAATAAATTTAAAGTAACATGATAGTGTTTTTATCTCAACCCTAACACTAAATTTATCACATTGACAGCCAGGGACTTATTTGGACCAGAGTGAAAAACTTATCTCTTATAATTTACAAGGATTTTGTGAACAAGTAACTCATCCTGTTTTCCAGGGCTGATCTGCAAAGATCTATTCCAATAATTGTTGATGGCTTGAAGGCAGGGCAAAGGAAAATCCTGTTTTTCTGTTTCAAGCAGAATTTTGTCCAACCAGCAAAGGTTGACCTCGTAGCACATATTTTGCTTACTAGTCTTCTATGGACTAACTGATACTTTGTGTTTCACATAAAAAATCATTGTTTCTTGTATTGGTTGCCCAGTTCTCTGGATGTCTCAGAGCATTCTGTGTACCATCATGGTGAGCTGCAAGCACAATTATTGGAATGGCACAAGACAGTAACAACACCAACCTTTTGCTTCTAGTTGGACAATTTGGAACTAGGAACTTAGTGAGAATTTTGAGAAGACTAAGTATACATCTTTTTATTGTGAATAAACTGTGCTTGCTTATGATTTGATGCTTTTCTTTTTAATATGGTGGCAAGGATGCTGCAAGTGTTTGATATGTGTATACATACTTATCACCTATAACACGCTTGAGGCTTCTTGTTCCCAAAAGAAGATGACGTTCTCATGGACTACTTGGAAGAAGATGGCCAATCTATTGAACCAGCATGGTAAGGATTTTGGTTTTCATCTTTCTGTCTTTATTTTGAATCTGCTTTGTAATTATGTCAAAGAAGTGCTCTACAGTGGCAGCAAGGCACAAAGTGTCATCATGTGACTATGTACATAAAAACCAAAAACAGCCAACACATTTAAAGAAACCTATAAAATGAAAAATAAAATAACTCTAAAGTAAATGAAATAACTTTAAAGGAAATAAAATAAGTATAACTCTTAAGTAAATGAAATAGCTCAAAACTGATATTCCTCCACATTTTTTATATAGATGTATTTAAGACATCTATACTAGTTTAGGATCTTGTCCTTGTTAAAGATCTCATTAAGCGCAACAAGAGAATGGAAAATTTCTCTACTAAGAGGTTGAAAAATCTCTAGTCATGTTGTTGTCTTTCTATTTGACCTGGTTTTATCATTTTAAGTTTAGTTTT
>VDFB02012393.1:0-30089 GCA_007258455.2 Sequoia sempervirens | reverse complement strand
AAACTAATTCTACTAACTCTAAGAGATGTGTGAAGGAAAAGGCTTCAGAAGAAAGTGTTAATACTAAAGGAACTTTGGTGTCTGCTTTTCATTCTAGACAAGAGAAGAACTACTAGATTATTGAAAGTGGATGCTCTAATCATATGTCTGGTGATAAGAGTAAGTTTGTTAAAATTTAAAAATGTGAAGGAGGACTTGTTAGGTTTGGTGATGATACATTTGCTAAGATATGTGGACAAGGTTCAATCATTTTTTTTTGGTAAGCATAATACTTTTGATGTTCTTTATGTTAAGGGTTTAAGACATAACCTTTTGAGTGTTGGAAAAATGTGTAGCAAAGGATACAATTTTATGTTTTAGGATAATGTTTGTGAGATCAAAAAAGGATCTAGAACTGTTATTGTTGTTGGAAGAAGGAAAAATGGAAATGTCTATCAGCTCAAAGGTGTTGATGGTAATTGTTTCATGACTCAAATCAATGATAGTTGGCTATGGTAAAGAAGAATGTGCCACATCAATTTTGATAGTGCAGTGAGAATAAGTTTAGTTCAAGCTTTGAGAGATTTTCCAAAGATTACAAAGCCTATCAATGTTGTCTGTAAGGAATTCCAAGTTGGAAAGCAAGCAAGAAGAAGTTTCAAAGTCAAAGAATAATCTTCTACCAGACTATTAGAATTGGTGCATATAGATCTTTGTGGTCCTACCAAAGTAAGAAGTCTTCAAGGTGACAAGTATTTCATGCTATTGATTGATGATTATTCTAGAATGACATGGGTTACTTTTCTTAAAGAAAAATCAGAAGCCCTAGATAAGTTTAAAGCATTCAAAGTTATGGTTGAGAATGAAATGGATATAAAAATCAAGTTCTTAAAGTCTACTAGAGGTGGAGATTTCACCTCCAATGAATTTAATATATTTTGTGAGAATAATGGAATAAAGAGGCATTTATTTTCCCCGAGGTGTTGAACATTCAAAATACTAAGAGGGGAGGTGAATGAATATTCAATTAAACTTTTGAACATAGCTTAAATCCAATTACCAAAACATATTAACTAAAATAAAGAATGAAAGAATAAAACATCCAGAGAGTCAAAAAACACATGAACACTAGGATTTTTACGTGGAAAACCCAAAATGGGAAAAAAAAACAAGTGAGGATTAGCTCACAATATATGATATTTGGATATAGTATATTATAGGGGCTCATTGCCAAGACACACTATCCTTATCAGGCTCACAACTAGAGTTAAATACAATACAAAAATGACACTACCAAATTATGAACTAATACAAAGTACACCTCCCTTGTGTTGTATTTTAGTTCCTTTGAAGCTTTGAATACAAAGTACTACTCTTCTTAGTAGTCGCTCAACAACTCTGCTCTTATTATGATCTCTCACCACTGAATTTGCATGTTCGCATCATATGAGACCACTCACACCTGATATGTCATACATACACTCATCTCTCTTCTGTGATCCAAAATATCTCATATATATATCCAATTACATTTTCACATATCAATTAGGTTGACCTAATTAGATGTAAAAAAAAAATCCAAAACAAAATTTTTTAGCACCACACATGATTCAAAATCATCTTCATTCCAAGAAAAATGTGCAATGCTTAATTTAAGTCACCATGGATCTAAAATAGATCCAACTAATATCCACAATGTATATTCAATTTTCACAACACATATCATGTATTAGGTTGGACAAGAATTGGACCTAATCATAAAAACTTCCAATCATATATACGCTTGCCAATACATAACTTCCAGATTTGATCTTTCTTCAAATTCACATTTCACCAATATCAGTGAGACTAACTCTAGAACCATAGCACAAAAAAAATCTTTTCAAGGAAATACAAAATCTCCCACACTAATATACCAAATAGAGATATGGCTGAGATACACAAAGATAAACTTTGTTATGCATAACTTCCAAGATATTTCACAAAACATCACAAAATCTTGTTTTTTCTTTAATCTAATAGACATCAAACCATGATTAAAAGTGCAAAGAAAGATCATGTATTATGGTAGAGTGTGAACCCAAAAAATTGATGTAATGAACCACAAAAAAGTCGGTATAAGCACTTAGCTAATTTCCCGTATAACCATATTTTTTGGACCAACTTATTCTGTACATGCATCTTTTGTAGCACTTCCAAAACATACTAAGTTGATCATAACAATATTGACATCAATGGCAACACTGGATGAAATAGTATTACGCAATTCATTCTTATGTCACCAATAGACCAAAACTTCCAATAATTCCCTTCTCCTTCTTCCATCAATCTCCCCATTTTCCATTGATGGCAACATTTATAATAAGAATATGAGATCTCACCCTTCATTACAATAATACCCCTTTTCTCTTATCTCTCCCCCTTTGACATCAATGGAAAGGGGTGTGCCAAAATTTCATAAGCCCCCCCTTAGGAGGTCAACACAAAAAAAATATTTTCCTTTTATGTATATTTGTGCATATATCAAAGTCTAAATAACTTGTTAAGTCATGACAGATAGTCACCTTGAGGATGAAAAACCTTGAACCTTCTG
Source organism: Sequoia sempervirens (assembly GCA_007258455.2). Classification (NCBI taxonomy): domain Eukaryota; kingdom Viridiplantae; phylum Streptophyta; class Pinopsida; order Cupressales; family Cupressaceae; genus Sequoia; species Sequoia sempervirens. The sequence goes on along the minus strand of VDFB02012393.1, from coordinate 27,517 downwards.
AAAAGTATCTTACCATTCAGACTTACCTTCTTCCCATTATTTCTTTGTTGTATTAAGAGTTCTATATAGAAGTTCAAACTCTAGTAGAGTTTCTTCTCCTTTTTCCAGAGTACTGGGATCAAGGTTTACTTCCGAGATTTTATCAGTACTACCAAGAGCATTCAAGATCAGCATATACTTTTCCTTAACTAAATCCCTTAACATTATAATTTTTTTGATCATTTCTTCTCTTTGACTTTGTAGGGTGAAGAATTTGTCATGAAGCTTGATTATAGAGATCCAAATTTGATCATCCTTGTCTTGCATGGGATCATAAGAATATGTAGCCATGTTTATCTAAGTCTCAATTGTACTCATGTTATCCTTCATACTTTGAGTGATGTTTGGCCATTTCATGCAATATGACAATATGTTCCTTTCCTGTTCCGCAAAGTCTTACACTTCTCTCAAGCATTTTGTGACCTTTTGATGTGCTTTTGTAAATTTATTTGAGATATTTACCAGATTCTTTCTTTCAACCTATGTCCCAGTTTCAACTTTAATTTTACTTTTTAATCCAGGGACATACTTTTTAAAGGATTTGACCAAGAGATTTATATTTTCTATTGTACATAATGAAACATCAATACTTGTACTAGGAATTACCTCTTGTAGGGATTTTACTGCTTCATCCAAACTTTCTACCATTGTAGGCTTGACACTAACATCATGAACTCTTTCAGTATCAACAGTTTCTTGTTTGATTCTTCCAAGAACTAGAGGGTTGTCTATGACTTCTCTCTTCTTACCAAATCTCCTAGAGCTACCAGAGGCCTCTGCACATACCTCTATTCTACCTGAATCTTTAGGGCTTCCCAGAAGAGCTTCTACATAGCTAATTAATTCATCTTCAGATACTTCATAATCCAATTCTAAAATCCAAATGGTTCTAGTTTTGATAGCTTTGACAAAGAAAAATTCTATGGAGACAAGAAAGATAATATCTTTTGAATATCTCTTTACCACTTCTATGGGAATCCTCATTCTCTTATTCATTCTTCTTTGGAATACTCCAAAGCAAGCAACTAGGGCCTCTTCTTGAGCATCCAAACTTCCAAGATTTCTTATGTACTTTTCTATTTGATGTGCAATCAACTCCACATTTTTCCAATTTACATGCCCAACCGCTAGTACTTCTTTCATGAAATAGAGCAATAGGAAACTTACTAGTGTCCGATATTGGAATGTACACTTCTTCCTTTTCTTAATGTCTCTTAGGTTATCCTTTATTCGTTTCCAGAGCAACTCACAAAGGACATAGTCAACATTTTTCTCAAACATATCAAGGGCCATGTGAACTACAATAGGAGGGACAATGCCTAAACTATTTGACCCATAAATTTTATGACCAAAAAGTATAGTAGCAAATCTAATCACCAGGTTTGTAATAGATTTTACTATAATTTCCTTTTGTTCAAGAGTAGCACCAGTTTTCTCCACTATATTATTTGTATCGACCAACTTCTAATCAAGAACTGGTCTGGTGGACCACAAACTGATAACATCCTTAATTGCTTCCTTTTTTATTGAGTGAGGGCCATCAATCCATATGGATTGGTCATGAATTTTGCTCAATACCATTCTTATATATCTCTCCTAATTTTCAAAATTTGAAAACTTTCCCTAGATATCCAATCTTTTGTCACTTAGGGTTTTCTACTTAGGTTTTAGGGCATCATCATCATTTTATCCCAACTCATTTTTCCATAAAACAAATAATCTTCCAGGTGAATCCTCTTCAATTTTTCCATGAATATATGATTTAATATCTTTAGTAGCTAAAATTCCAATAGGAGTACAAGAGAATGCATGCAAGGGATCATCCAACAATAATCTAGCAAAATGCCTCTTAAGTAAAGGATGCGATCTTTGTGAATTGTCTACCACTTTTGGTAATTCCATTATATTTAAGTTTTTTCCAAAGAATTATTCCAAAGGACAAAAGTATGCAGGATTTGTGAAAATACCTGTTGAATAGTTCAGTGTACCAGGGTCTTGATATTTAGCTTTTGGATGATGCTTCAAACCTTTCTACACCTCTTTCTTCTTTGTTTCTTCTTTGGATGCCTCAGAATAAATGAATTTTCCTTCACACAAATGAATTTAACTCTTCAATTTTACCTAATCATTGCAATAAATGCTTCAGACCAAAAAGTTGATGCTCCTAGAATTGCGTGTACATAAATCTTTCCAAGCTCTACAAACTGTTGTGTTGCAATATTTTCTTTCACAAATTTATTCTATATCTTCATAAATTCCTCTTTCATGATATATCTTTGTGCCATGACTTCACACCTCATATTTCTAGGGGTCTATTAGAATTTTTTATTATTGCTCCCCCTATGCCCATGCCTTGGTTTAATTTTAAAGTGAATTATCTACACCAGAGGGAGGCACCGATGCATTTGAAGTTCCTAATTCATCTTTGTTCTCAGAATCTTCTTTCTTTCTCCATATCTTTTCCATTTCCTTCTTAACCCTAGTAGGATCAATTTTCTTCACAGGTTTATTCCTCTTTACTAGATTAGACTACCTTCTAATTTTTCTTTTACAAACTCTTGAAATATGTCTGAGCTTGTTGCAAAAGTAGCACACAACACTTCTCTAACTTCTATTCATCTTTGATTTGCACTGGTTAGCCTTATGTTCAAATACATTGCATGTGTATAATATTAGCCACTGAAATATTGAAACATTCTCCTAGTATTATATTATTCATCATCTAACTTCTACACTCAGTACTTCTATATCCAAATTTAAACATTGTCCAGAGAAGGATCCAACATTCTAATTCATTCTACCTCTACATTATATTGCCTCATGTAAAAATTTATTGCATGAAAAAAAAATACCATTGAAATATGGGTACCTTTGAGCATTTAGTTGTCTGATAGGAGGTGTTCTAACATTGCTTCTTTGATTTCTGAATTGTCTCTTATTGCCTTGAATCTTCTTTTGATTATCAACCTTGTTAGGTGTCTAATCTTCCTTTGAAATTTTTCCTTCTTCAATTCCCAAACCACCTTTTTCCTTAAAGGGTTTTTGTATTGCAATTAATTCATCAAGCATTGGTACTTGTTTTGAATTTCTCCTGATGCATTCTTTCCTTTTCTAGATCAAATCTAAGATTTACCACTTCTTGTTCAATTCTCTAGAATTCTTCAGTCTTGCTTTGTACTAATGCATTAAAAAATTCCTCAATCCTTCCTTTTCCTTCCATTTGCACTTTCAATCTGGTGATATCTTCATTTGCTTGCTTCAACTACATTAAATTTCCTATTTCTTTCCCAAAACTTATTGATTTGTTCTCTCAACTTTTTGATGCATTCATTTGCTTCTCCTAACATTTCCTTCAGACTTTTGTTCTTAGTTTCAACTCTATCAAGATATTCAAGAGCAACCTTAATTTATTCTTTGTCAAACATGTAGTCATCTTCTACAAATTCAATTGCAGAAATTTCTTTCAGAGGAATAAGACACTTCTTGTTAGACATGTGTTCAAACTTCCAAGATCTTCCTCAAGCTGTTAGGATTTTCTAAAGGAACCAAGCTCTGATACAAATTATTGAACATTTAGAATACTAAGAGGGGGGGTAAATCAATATTCAATTAAACTTTTGAACACAAATTATCCAATTACTAGAACGTATTAACTAAAATAAAGAATGAAAGCACAAAACATCCATAGTGTCACAAAACACATGAACACAAGGATTTTTACGTGGAAAATTCAAAATGAGAAAAACCATGGTGAGGATTAGCTCATAATATATTATATCCAAATATAATATATTACATGGGCTCACTACTAGGACACACTATCCTTATAAGGCTCACAACCAGAGTTAAATACAGTACAAAGTGGATCACTTCCAAAGTATGAACTAATACAAAGTGCACCTCCCTTGTGTTGTATTTTAGTTCCTTTGAAGCTCTGAATACAAAGTGTTGCTTTGCTTAGTAGTCGCTCAACAACTCTGCTTTTATTCTGATCTCTCACCACTAAATTTAGATGTTTACATCATATGAGACCACTTGCACATGATATGTCATACATACACTCATCTCTCTTCTATGCTCCAAAATATCTCATATATATATCCAATTACATTCACACACATCAATTAATTCAGCCTAATTAGATGTAAACAAAAAGAATCCAAAACAGTTTTTGTCAGCACCACACATGATTCAAAATCATCTTCACACCCAAGAAAAATGTAAAATACTTAATTTAGGTTGGAATGGATCTAAAATAGATCCAACTAACATCTACAATGTATATTTAATATTCACAACACATATCATGCATTAGGTCAGCCAAGAATTATACCTAACCATAAAAACTTCCAATCACTAGTAGAAAAACAACAATAAATGACTAAAAAAACTACTAAAAGTTGCATATATGTTACTAAGCTTGGTCATATGACCATTAGTAGTTTATTTCCAATCATTTATAATGTGACCAAATTCATGAATAAACCATTTTTAGTAATTTATTGGTTGTTTTGATTGATAAATTTGGTAGTACATTTACTCATTGATTGTTGTTAACTGGTCATTTATTTAGTCATGGTAGTCATCTATTTAGTCATTGTAATAATTATTTGCCATCACTTATTCATGGTAGTCATTTATTTAGTCATAGTAGTCATTTATCTATTCATTGTAGTCACTTTATTTAGTCATGGTAGTCATTTATTTAGTCATGGTTTATTCATTTATTTAGTCATGGTTTAGTCATTTATTTAGTCATGATAGCCATTTATTTAGTCATTGATGAATTAATGCTTCCAGGTGTGTATGTAAACGCTTATGTTTGGAGAATGATGTTATAATAACTAGTCTATGAAATTGCAAACTAAGAGAAGCTATCATTGAAATGTTGTTGTGATGCCACTATTACACATGGGGTGGGTTGTAAATGCATCAAATTAATGGAAAATTATGTGAAATAATATCTTGTGTTGGATATTTTGTTGCATGAGAAAATGGGGTATACTAGTATGCAAGAAAATAATAGAAAGGGTTGCTATATATAAAATGTATAAACAAGGCTTGGAAGTTTCTTTTTACTTGTTCTATACCATCTAAAAATCTTATGTAATGGAATACACTCTTGATAAAGGCTCCTAATTCTGTGTAGAATAAGGTCTTTGTTCCCGAATTTAAAAGGAAGCTAGATGGCCAGTTCTGCTTGTTCTATGGTAGAGTAAGGCACTGGTTTTGCATTTTCTCCTTGCTTTCTATTTGTTCATAAACGAAATTCTTTTGTAGCTTCCAATTCTGCTTCAAAAGAAAATAGCATGGTTACATTAGGGAAACTAATGAAATTAAGATGAAAATGGTTAAATATGCAATACCCATTGAGATTTTAATCTCATGTGGAATTTTAATCTTACTTCCAACCATTAAGATTTTGAAAGAGAAATCTAATGAATGGACAATTTTGTTGAAGTGGTCATAAATAAAACTTTTCCCTGTAACAAAAGCACCAGAGGGTTTTAAGCATTGTTGCTTCACACTACAATTATTTTTATAGAAATTAACTCATTTAATTTTCTACTTACACATTAAATACAAGGAAATATAAAACTCAAAAATCTACAAAATCACCACTAAAACACAACCAATAATATTTGTGAAATTGTTTTTATAAAAAGATTTACATGAAGAATATAGGTTTACATAAAAGTAATTTTGTAGAAAAATAATATCATTCAAATATATAGATGTAAATTTAGATTTAGAAGAAAAAAATTAATTAAGTAAATTATGATTGTTTTTATATCTAAACAAAAAAATTAACCTTTGCAAACTTTAAAACAAGCATAGGGTCATGCACAGGTATGTTTAAAACTATTGCTTCTTGCAAACTTAAATCTATGTTTCAAAATATTTAAGTTTCAAAAATAATAATAATAATAATAAGTAGGTTTATTTGGTGATTGCAAAGGAAAATTTTATGCAAAAACAACAAAATAAACACAAGAAATATATTCTTATATCTATACGACTTCAATGCATAGGATGACTTCCTCCTAACGAAAAAATCTCCTTCCTCCTACTGCATACCATGAAACTGTTATAAGTAAACAAAAAAGAAAAAAACTATACCCCCATTCTTCTTGTGTAGCTAGAGCACATCATGGAAATTGCAGCCATAACTCTCTCTCTCCCTTGCGTTGCTTCTTTCCTCTCATCCTGCAAAAATGAGAAAAATGATTAGGGAAATCATTCATATATTTGTTTAATTAGAGGGAACTGAAAGGAAAATTTAGGACAACATATATTGAAAATAGGGTTTCTATTGAGTTTTTCCAACAAAATAATATGCTTCCAAAAAAAGATTAGGGCATAAATAATATATTTTTAAGTACCTGCTGCCAAAATTAATGAAGAAAATTAGGTGCCCATTTTGAAATGGACGTGAAATTTACTTTCAATGTGATTAAATGAATCTCAGTCTTTCATCATTTTCCGCCATTTTTTGGCTATTGGAATCTCATTTTTTTCCATTTTTTCATCTATTTTCATGGATTTTTACTACTTTCCCTACCGCTTCTTCCTCACCGCTATTGCTTTCCACTCCTCCAAACTCGTCCTCACTTTAACCATTCATTCCTCCAATTTGTCAAGGTTATTTCACCATTGTAGCATGAAAATATGATCTCAATGAGGGTTTAAGAGTATGTTTATTAAAATGGAAATTACAAGAAAGTTCTTGGTCTCTGTTTTCCATCGTCATGGGTGGGGACATAAACTGTGCTAAGCCTAAATCTTGTGACACTGCGAAGCAAAGAAAGGAAGTGTGGGCGATTTTAGAGAAGGGTGGCCTAACTCCCTTCATGGAGAAACTACATGGAAATAATACTCAGGTTACTACTCTGGTCGAGAAAGGATGGAAAGGGAGAACCCTAGAGTTGGGTGGCCGGGGAATTAAGGTGGATGGGGAATTTATAGCCTAGATTACTAGCCTTTCGATTAGGGGCATGAAGGTGTACATGGATAAAAAAGAGTCATTGGCTGCGATGTCTCTTTTCTTCAAGAAGATGAGAGTGATGACTTGAAGCCTACGAAGAGTGGAGGTTATCTTAGGACTTCCTTGAAGGCTCTCTGGTAGGATGTTGTCAAAGAAATCATGAGGTATGTTACCCTAGAAGGAAGGTATATGGCCATTAACAATTACCATTTTCTATTGCTTAATCATTTTAGGCACAAAAAATGGATGTCTTTTCCCTATTACCTATTGGTGTCGATGGATTGTGGGATTAAAGAGCATAGGAAGAACCCCGAAAACCATGTATTGCATGCGAGGATAATTCTTTTAATATGTGAACATGTTAAAGAACATGATGTCCAAAAGACTCTGGTTACTCTGAAAGCTAAAGCTAGGGAGGGTTATGATACTAAGTCAGGTGAGGAAAGGGCTTCTAAGAAACCGAGGAAGAGGAGGTTGATGTTAAATAAAGATTCTGAGTCAGACAGGGATGATGTTGATTATGTCCCTAACTCGTATGCTTCTTTGGAGGGGGCCCCATATCCGCTGTTCAGGGTAAATCTAGGAAAAGGAAATTGATTGAGGAAGCGGGCTATATGACTTGCAGTGATGATGTGGAGGTGAATGTTCCTTCAAAGGGGAACAAAGACAAAAATGAGATTTATGGGGAAGCTTCCTCTCCTCCCCCTGCGTCTAGACTTGTGCAGGATCTTGAGGAGGGAAGTCAGAAGAAAAGGGTTTTGAAGAATTCCCCTTTCTTTGTGGCTGGTGGCTTCCATGGTGGGGATGTTTCAAGCACTTTCATTGGGTTGCCTAAGCAGAAGGATAGAGTTGTGGGTGGTGATCAAGCTGCGGGAGCTAAGAAAGCAAACACTTAGAGGATTCAGAAGAGGCTGGCTGCTACGGAGCAAATTGTTGATTCCATTCATAGGATGAAGTCTCCTGTGACTGCTACTAAAGGTAAGGATTCCTCTGAGGAAAAGGTCCATGAGAGTTCCTCTGAAGAGGAAGTTTTTGTGGGAAATCTCATTGAAAACTTTGATAGGGAGGATCTTTCTGATGTGTTGGGTTCGGCCTGTGATAGTGCCAATGTTCTTTTAAAACTTTTTAAATGGTTTTTTCATGAGATTAATAGGACTAATGTTCACATTAGAATCATTGCTTGTAAGGCTGAGGATCCTACTATCTAGAGCTAAATTGATAATTTAATGGCTAGTCTCAATACTGTAGCTAATACTGTGGCAGAGGAAATCGTCAATCTGGAATAGAGTATGGAGGTTAGAATGTTCTCCCTTGAGGAGAAAATTGACAAAATTTGGAACATGGTTATGAAGAGTGGGGAAGATCCTAAAGTCCTGACTAGGCCAGACTCTGTGAAGGCTTTTCCCCCTATTAAGAGAAAGGAAATTTTGTCTGATGATGATATGGGTGTTGAGGGTAAGCGGACTGGGGAGGATTATGTTGTTGCTAAGGGTTCTATTTTGAGCTCTGAGGTAAATATTGGTGGGCTTTGGGTTTGGACTAGAAATAGACTAAAAAAGCAGGCTGGGGCCTCAGGTTTGGAGGTTTCTGATACTAGGGTTAAGGGACAAAAGCTTACTGCTAGTGAGATGGAAGCTGTTGAAATTCTGAACAATATGTAGTGTTGTGTGTCATTTTTTGGCTGGTATTTTGCTGTCGTTGGACTGATGGTTGTTTCTTGATGTTTCCTTTTTGTGTCAGTTGTTCCTTTTTGTAAAGGGTTTTGAGCCCCTTCAAAACCCATCTTTTACCTCTAATCAAAACATTATGACATCCTTTATCCTACTTATTAGTTTGTTTATATTTTTTAAATTATAATTTTCTATTATTTAATTATTTGAAGAATATTTTTATAATGTTTTAATTTAAATTCTATGGTACATAAATTTATCTTATTTATAAACTTATTCAAAATTGATTATTTATTATTTTACTAAAAAAAATTTATAAATATATAATTATATTATTAATTATTATTATTATATATATGTAACATTTTTATAATTATTAATTAATAACTATTATATTCTTATTTAATATAAAATATAATTACTATATTATATATTTTATATAATACAAATTAAATTATATAATTATATTTATAAATAAATATACTGAAATATAATTATATATAACAATATATAGATTGTATTATTATTATTTAAATATAAAAATATATAGGTTATATTATTTACTAATATTATATATAATACAAAAAATATATAAGTTATTATTTATTTACTACTATAGATATATTTAAATACAAAAATATATATAATAGTGTATATAGGTTAGAATACAAAATATTAAGTATGATTATATTTACTATTATTATTACTATTTTGATTCTATTGTATTCTTATATATTATAATAGTAGTAATATAACTTATATATACTATTAGATATATTTTTATATTTAAATATAATAGTAAATATAATAGTAAATAATATTAATAGTAATAGTAAATATAATAGCAATAATAACAATAAATATAATAGTAATAATGGATCATGGTTTTACTGCTAGTCTGAAGCCATGATGAAGGAACCCAGTAGTGGTGCGGGGAACATGGCTTTACCGCCAACCCACAATGTACATGATGGAGCCACACAATATAGCCCATAGTGTATGTGATGGAGCCCCATGGTATAGCGGGGTGTCACTGACAATATAGATTATTTTTTTATTTTTTTATTTTTTTTACAATTTTGCAAAATTGCTTTACCGTTAGCCCGAGTGTACGTGATGGAGCCCTGCAGTATAGCGGGTGCCACTGGCAATATAGATTATTTTTAAAATTCTTTTATTTTTTACAATTTTGCAAAATTGCTTTACCACCAGTCCATAGTGTACATGATGGAGCCCTACATATAGCGGGGTGCCACTGACTCATAATTTTGTAATATAGATTATTTTTTTAAATATAAGTATTATATTTACTATTATATTTACTTTTTTTTAGACTGTAGGAATTGATGGGGTATCCATTCCCTTATAAATTGTAGTGCGCCTAATAAACTTTTACCATGTGACCAATGGTGCTAGCACTATTATATTTACTATTATTATTTTCTATTATATTTACTACTATTATTACTATTATTATATTATCAATATATTATTATTACTATTTTTATTACTACTATTATTATATTATCAATTTTATTTTATATAAACATACATATAGTTTTAAGAACATACGACTCTACAACAGCTGGCTTCGAGCGAGAAAAGGAGCGGGGCTCCTAGTTTGAATTCTAATGGCACTCATGATGGGGAAAGTTCAAAATCTGACGAGGATGATGTGGGGTCTCTGGAGTGAACTGTGCGTGATTGGCTGAAGGTGTTATGTGCTTGCTCACTATTCTCAATGTGCTTTGTGGGTACTCTATTCTCCACTTCCCCTATTCTTTGTGAACTTGGGTTTTTTGCTTGGGCACGTTGCTTTTGGTGTGCTGTGACTGGTGTTACCCATGTTCCCACTCTCTGCATGAACTTGGGTCTAGATTCGTGGTTGCTCTGGTATTTGGTGGAGGCCAAAGATGGTGTTTTCGATTAGGTTGTTATGTTGGTCATTTTGGGGCAATGTGGATGGATCTTTTGGCCTCCACTTCTTATCCTTGGTGAAGGCTATGTTGTTACTATGGTTGTGTGGCTTGATCCTATATTTTGTGGGTTGGTTGCTGCTCTACACCAATGGTTGGAGGCACATCTCAAGGCTCTCTCCTTGTGATGGAGCCTGGTGGAGTTTTTTTGTGGGTGGATTGGGGTGATTCCCCTTAGTGGTTCTGTGAGTGACCATCTTCATTTGGTGGTGCTCTATGGTGTCGGGACTCCTCTGTGCTAAGGGCTTGAGGCTCTATGGAGGGTGGTGTTGGTGGCCCCTATTCTTGTTGGGCTCTCTGAAGGATGGTTGTTTCCTGTGATGGCTCTATTTTTCTACAAAAAGGGTGTTTCCTTTTGTGCGGTTTATGAGGTCCATTTATTCGCGGACAGGTGGATTGTTTGGCAGTTGTGGTGGGTGTTAAGGCACCTCTGGAGGAAAATTGTTGTGTTCTATGGTGCTAGTCTAGTTTGGAAGTTTGTGTTGGTGCTTTTTTGTTGTTTCTTCCACCTGGATGCCTTGGGAGGAGGTGTGGGCCTGTTCTACTGATGTTCCTATTGTCTACCTGTTTCTACAATTGTGATGTTCTATTGAGGTGGAGGTGTTGATTGTGAGTCTAGTGGGTGGCGCTTCTCTCCTTTTTCAGTTCATATTGAGTGGAATGTGCTTAATTTAGAGGGAATTTATTGCAACAATTCAAGATCCAAGCATCATGTAAAATCTTATGTGAGCTCATGTATGTTTACGTTGTCATTGTTTCTGAAGGCTAACCCTTATTGTAGGTCTCCAAACAATTCAAGAAATCAAGCAAATAAGATCCAAGACCTTGAGGTGATGTGCATGACTTTAGTCCTTCAAGAAAGCCAATGAAGGGTGGTGAGTTGCAGCACTTTTTTGATTCATCATTTCTTCCTATCGTTTATCATTTCATTATTGATATTTCCATTGTGGAAGTGGAAGCACTAACACAGAGTTTGACTAAGGCAAGCCCCTAAATGGCACAACCCTTTCCTTCTCTTTGAATGTGTAGGTTGTAGGTTTGGAGAGGATTGAAGGAAGCTTGAAGACCATTTATTCATTATTGTATTCAAAGACCTACACATTTTCAACTCATGGAAACTCACCTACAGAACTATCTGACAATGATCCAACAAGTTTGTAAGAAGAAATGTGAGTCTCAGATCTGACATCAGAGGATTATAAAAATAGAATAGAAGTACTCTAACAAGGACATAAATGCCTTTGGATGCCTTCATCCTCATATTCATACTAACACCAAACTTTTAAGATAGGTACACAATAATCTACGCTTCCTAGATTTGCTTGCAAATCCTTGTTACAGTCTGTCAATTGTCAAAATCTTGCATTTTTCATATTAGGGCACATAGTCTAATTAGGTTAATAAAGGAAAATCAATTCCAATCCATTCCAATACTCAAAAATATATAGATCCATGTTTCATTTTCTCACCTTCATGGTTGAAATTCAATCTAATCACCTTGTTGATCTCCATCTTAAAGAAACCCGAGAAAAAGGCCACACACAAAAATTGATCCTAGGTTTTATAGATTAAACATTAGGGTCCACCTTTTTCTTTTTTTCACTCCCCATCTTCCATCTTCAAAGAATACAATTTATTTAACATGAATAACTTGTTTGCTAGGGATTGAGCCTAATAACATCTTAAATTTTCTTTCAAAGATCTTTCACAATATTATCTTCATGGACATTCAAGAGCATAGAATCAACCAAACATAGAATTATCGAAATATTGGCTTTCTAATCCATTAGATCCCAATAATCTAAGGTCATGCTAACTAGTTTTTTACTAGATATTGTAGCCCACAAAACTCTATCCATAAGTATATCCTCCATTTTCAACATCTATAACTCAAAATTTTCACCATTAAACTTATCCATTTTGATTCTACTAGATGTGATTTCTATCTTTTTCCTCCAACAAGCTTATAAAATATTATTTTTCAAAACTCCCACTAAAATGGGGATTAGTACAATATATCCTTCAAGCCAACAACAAAATCAAGGTTGGCGAGGCGGTGATACCAAATGAAAGGAAACTGGGTACATAAATGCACATAGGACGTGCACACCAAGATGAGGGACCAAAAAGTGGCCACCCCACTTTTTGGCCCCTATGAGAGCATAACATGAGTATATTACAATGTTATTGCATTATACCTATTTTCAACCATAAAAATTAAAAAACACATTTCATGTTTCTTTTTTTTGTGAAACTTGCATCTTGTTCTTGCTTTCAAGCACACTCACATTATTGTAGAACTAATTTTTTATCCCAAAATGTTGCAAAGATGTAGAGGAGAATAAATAAGTAATTATTTCTAGTTTTTAGTGTCAAATTTAGATTAAATAGGTAGATTGAATTAGTTTTTTAATTGAAGTTTGTTTAATTTTTAGGAGTTGATAATTCACCCCTAAATGTTCAAAATATCAATTCACCTCCTAATGAAAACCATCATGAATAAAAACCACAATAAACACCTCCTAGATTTCCTCCTCATCCTCCAAGAACACAAGAAGAAATATTAGGGAGAATTGAAAACAGTAGAAAAGAACTTGAGGAGTTAATTGCAAGGTTGAAAGGTCATGCAGGAACAAATTCCCATAAGACCACCCTTGCTAAATCACTATAATCCATTCTCTCATGTAGAATCAGATAGTGGGAAAATAAATAGATGGTCTAACATGAGGGAACAACAAAAATAATTTTACATATAAAAATTATAATTTGAATAAGTTACAAAAAAAATATTAAAAACTAACTTGTGTGCACTCTTCACCAACCCATGAACCAATAAAACCTTACACAGTGCATCCAAGAGGTTCCTTATGTTGCAAGTATGTGCAATTGGTGTTGTCATTAATGTCAACAAGATTTGGTGTTGTCACTAATGTCAACTATATGAGAAGGACTTTGTTGCAAGGATGTGAGTAGTTGGTATTGAGTTGATGTTGTCTTTGATGATGCTTTGATTAGTTGCATTATGTTGTCACTAGTAAGCTATTGGTGTCAACCTCTAGTGTTGCTTTGATAAGATTTTGTCTATGGATGGATGGTTGATTTGCTATGTTACAATTGGCTTGTTGGTAATGAGATAGTGTTGATGACATGTTTATGGTGCTTGGTTTCCAAGTGCTTTTGATAAAATTGAATAAAAAGGGGAAATAGTGTGTTGTAGTGGTGTTTTGTATTACAAAGTAGCATTCTAGTTTGGCTTCACATTTCTTCTATATTGAAGATCTGATTGTGTGGTTTGGATATGTGTATCAAAGGTGTTCAGAAGTGTTGCATTAATAATTTGGTGTGCTTGATCATTGTGCAGAGGAAGTTATGTTCACCAATGTGTGAACTTTGTATTGTAAAGGTGTCTGAGAGAAATGTTTTTGCTCTGAATTTCTATATAGAGTGGTTTCAAGTCTCATAGATCTATAAGGGTGTAGATAATGTTTGTATCTTTCTTCAGTTGAAGTTGTTTGAGGTTTGGTGCTTCTAAAGTTGGTTTCATGAGTTGTCGTGTAAGGAAAAATCATTTGAGTGTATTGGGTGTGTACATTCTTCAAGTGAAAGTAGTTGCAAAGGAATTTCTTAGATTTCAAGGTGTTTGTGGAATATTCCATATTGTGGTCAAGTGTTATGTGTTGTCTGCAAATCATCTATTGGAATTGAGGAAGCTTGTACTTAAATGTTAATGGTGTTAATATAGGTTTGACCAACCTTGGGTGTTTACACTGATTGCGGAAGTTTCTTTGGTGTTTGTGGAGGAATGGTGTGACATGTATGAGTAGATTTAGGTCCTAGCTAAAGTGTTTTGTGGTCTGCCTTCATTCCTTTCCACCATGGAAATGTTTTGGTGTCAACCTAATTTGAATTTGCACAATTTAGGTGCATATCCAACCTTATAAAATGTGTTCAAAGTTGAAGATGGTATAAATATGTGTTGATTTGTTAAGGGATGTGAAGATAGATGTGTATTATGTGAATGATGTGAATTACAGAGTTATGAGGTGAAAATTTGAGCAGTGTGCAAACCCTTTTCCTAGTACCTGCAAAACAACATGTGTAAACAAGTTAAACAAGGAATTGCAAGCTAAAACAAGGATTCCCCATGAAATCCACTTACAACCTCAAACTAGGAATGAAACTAACAAATAACACAATGAAAATGATAAAACAAAGATTAAATCCTAATTAGATGTGCAAACTCATAATCCCATGGAGGAATTGGTGCCAATTTGATGTGAAAATTGGACCTTTCCCAATTCCTATGATGAAATCTTGATATGTTGAAGATGATATTGATCCACTTTGATGAAAGATGAGAACTCCAAGCCAAATCTGCAAAAAGCCTAGCTAAGAATTCAATGATGGATGGAAATGGTTAAATATTTTCACATAATAACTTCGCAATGTTTGTGGATGATAAAATGAGGATATGAGCTCTTTATTTATAGAAATCCAAGATGGATGAATGTACAAATTTGAGCAATGTGGGACTAACATTCATCCAATGATATGATGCCACTTGTCAAGCTATGAATGGATGATGGATGTGCAAGATTTGGGGTTTGTGCCAATAAATGCAAATATTTCAAATTCAAATTTGTTGAAATGACATGCAAGAGGGAAGGGAAAATGCGATAAATGCCACTTGGCTCAAGGCAAAGGACATGTAAGAGATTTTAAATGCCTTGTTGGATGTACATGTTGACTTGGAATTTTTGAATTCAAATTGAGAGGATATTCCAAAAGATGCCTTGTGAGGAAAATAGAGATTTAATAAATGAATTAAATATATTTTCATGTGCAACTTGCATTATCTAGAGGATGTGACATGAGATGAGATTAAATTAATCAAGGGTTAATTAATTTAATAGGAGATTTGATGATGTGACTTATTTGACTTAGATTTATGGGTTTATTTAAATCAAATAAGAGGGGAATATAATAAGAGGCTAATTAAATAAGGATTTTGATTTATTTAATTAAAAGAGATGGTGTTAGATTAAATCAAATAGGGTTTTAATTTATTTAATTTAATGGATAGACTTTAGATATTTAATCAAATAAATTGATTATTTAATTAAATAGGGATAATTAGATAAGATAGATTGATTTGATTAACAAGAGAGATGACTTGATTAGATAAAATGATTTATTTAATTAAGAGAGGAATATTGATGAATTTAATCAGATAGGGGAATTTGATTAAATGGTTAGACCAATGGATGATTTAGGGAGAAACGATGTTAGTAAGTCAGGATCAGATGCACAATGTCAATCAGTATATTTTATGTGTCTACATTTTTCCCCTCTTTGAAGCAATGCACTTGTTGCGTTGGTTCAAAGAATAACCGATCTTGATCAAATCCAAAATTTTTGATACTTAAAACAAAAAAAAACTTCCCCCACTGCTGCATGGCAAGAGAAAACATGCCATTATAATGCCCCCTCAAGAGATTGGACGAAAATTTTAATTTTTTGGGTGATCTTGCAAAAAAAGATGACAAAGTACCCGACAGGTCCGAAAGGGGTCCGGGAGGCTAAAAATGTGTCTAAATGCAATAAAATGATGAAAAACAAGCCTTAATCAGACCAAAACAAGTTCGGGGGTCCAAAACTCTAGTAGGACAGATATTTAGGGTTAAAAAACCCTAATTTTTAGGCTTAAAAGGGCTTAAAGGGTCACTTTCAAGTCATTTTCACACACCTCCACTAGCAAACTTGAGATTCGAGCTCTGACCCTCTAGCTATATGGTGCAACAACAACTTCCCCTACACATTTCAGACTGAGTTCAGACATACTAGCGGCCACCTAGCATCAAGGTACCAGTATGTGACCCTTACCCAAGCTTAGTTTTTTCATTTAATGCATTAATTACTGCTTTAAATGGGGAGCTTGCCTCCAACGGTGCTATCTAGCGCCGCTCAGAATTTAAACTATGCCGCGCCAGGCCATTTTGTGCCACAGCGGTTCAGTTAGGAGTTTAGAAACTCTGACAGTGGGCTTGGGCTCGGCGGGCTGGTTTGGGTAAAGCAAACTACGGCGGCACCCTTTTTAGGCAAACTACGACGCTGGAGGATAAAGTATGCCGCGGTGGCACCATTTAGTTCTTTTTGGGATCGAGCGTCAGAGTTTGAGTAAAATCAAACTGCAACGCTGGAGACGAGCTTGGAGCATTTCACCAGGAATTTTTCAAAATTTTTAACACAATGACTTTCCTTGATACAGGACGAGCCCAGGGAGCTCTACTCTCTGGAGCACCGATCGCAAGATTTGGCAAGTGTCTTATGGGACTTGAGCGACAGGGACCAGGACTGACTAGGAGCTGTAGGATTATGGCATATTGCGTACATGGCACCCATGCGTACCCACCTAGGGATGTTGTAAGTGATGGCCAAGAGGTGGCACAGTGAGACATCGTCATTTCATCTTCCCACTAGCAAGGTGACCGTCACCTTGGAGGACTTTTGGCGCATTCTATGGTTTCCTATTCATGGCCAATGGGTGATCTATGATATGGATGGGGGACGCGAATTCTACATCAGAGTCCTTGCCACACGAGACATTATCTACTACAAGGGACAGATTGAGCTCGAGCGGTACAGGATTATATCACCTCCCTTCCGCTGGGCGGTTGCAGTGATCATTTCGAGTTTGGCTGCCTCAGATCGACGAGGGTGATATTTCAGTCCCGGTTGGGGTTATTGCTAGGAGTGGATGGTCCAAGATAGGCCAGTTCACTTTGCATTGGGACTTGTCCTTCTAGCTTCACTTTATAGGGACCTTCACGAGTACGTATATGTGGATGGTAGAGCGCTGGGGGCTGGAGTGACACTTCTTCATGTTTGGGTGTGGGAGCACATTTTTGTGCTACGTCCATGTATCGTTCCAATTCCGATGGGGGCAGAGGATGCCCTCGTGGCACAATACAGAGGCAGTGTGTCCTTCACACACACTGGTGAGCACCGGATCCCCTACTGGAGGAAGGTCCTAGATGAGATGCTTGTCTTTACTTGGCATCCATACCTTGGTCAACCTAGATGGGCCGATGATGTTGCTCAGCTCTTTTATTTCTGCTAGGATCGATATATGCAGGGGTGCGAGCACACAATGATCGAGAGGTACATGTTCGGGTGCATGCAGCATCAGTTCAGAGAGCTGCAGGATCGGCCTGATGACGACTATGTAGCCGTCTTTGCACGTAGTATGACACAGGTGTCATGGGGTCACAGTATTCCTACCTCTGAGGCAGTTGATAGCTTCAGGCAGTTGGTAGCCTAACCATGGGCTTATGAGCAGGGCTTAGCAGATCCGGGCACTACTCAGGCCTACAGAGACTAGCTCAGACCTCCACTTCAGTTGACCATTCCAAGCGAGGATCTAGAGGTGTGCAAAGTCAGAGGCAGAGGGAGAGGATGAGGGCGAGGACCGAGGGTCAAGATTTGACAGGATTCACCAGGTGTGCCCCCAGTTCTGCCAAGTCAGGGAGATGTCCATATGCAAGATCAGCCGTAGGAGCTGCCAGTCCCACCACCACGAGCTGAGGGTGAGGATTAGGCTCATGTGCAGCCATGGGTATAGCCACAGGGGCAGGCAGGTGGTTAGGATGCACTAATTGTGCAGTTGTAGGCTTAGGTTCAAGCACTGACAGTGGAGAGAGACCAAGTGAGGGATGAGAGAGAGCAGCTCAGAGTAGAGAGGGATCAGGCTATGTAGCAAAGGCAGGCTACAGAGCTACAGGTAGCCACAGAGCTAGGCCGTAGATAGCATATCGAGAGTATGACAACCTCCTCCTCCCAGGGTACAGTGCCAGTACGATCTTATAGGGATGCTATCCAAGAGATAGAGTACTACCGCCGGGCTTACCATGACACCGTACCTAGAGCATATTGGATCCTAGAGTACTCAGAGCGGGCCAGCCAGAGACCACCAGAGGGTCATGGTGACAGGGGTGAGGGTAGCATTCACAGGGATCGAGCTTGATCTAGATATTACACTTTTTGTACCTTATGGGCTCATTTTTGATAGCTTGATAGGCATTTTGTATAGATTGACATACAGTGATCCGATTTATTCTTTGTACTATGATAGTGACATAATTGATGATATATATGAGCCAATTTTGATGCGATGTACTGTGTTCTCCTTTATGCATGGATGGTTTATTTTTATATGCTTTGTAGTGATGTCCTATGGATGCATTTATTTCTAATGTTGTATGCGTTATGATTATGACTAATAGATCTATATTATGCTAACCTATGATATGATGTGCAATGATGTTAACTATATGATGGTTTATTTTATGCCAATGAAATATGTGATATGGGTTTAATATGCAAAATAATATGATCTATGGTATATGCAATGATGTGTGGAATATGCTTATATATGAGATGATTTATGGATCGATGTAATGAGATGGTTCAATGAGATGCTTAGAATAACAAATGTTATTATCCTAAACGTAATTATTGATGATGTATGTAATGCAATGATATGTTAATGCAAAGTGATATGCTAATGCGTAATGTGAACGTAATGCGATGATATGATGTCATTTATGTTATGCAAGTATGTATGCCTAATGAATTAAATGCTTATGTACCTATTGCTTATGATTATGCAAAAATGATTATGGAATGCTTTTGTAGATGCTATGTGATGATTTAGATGGTAATATGAAATGGTTGTGAAATGCAAATGAATGTTTATGCAATGATCCATATAATGCCATGAGATGCAATGTAATGGGTGAAATGCAATGACATGCATGCACCTATTTATGAAGAATGTTTATGATAAACTGTTTAAAAAAATGCAATCTGTATGTTTCCTATGCAATGTGTGTGATTTGTGGATGGTGATGATGATCAACTATCATAGTACCTTGTTAGTGCGGTTAGTGAGAAAAGAAGAAGTCATTTAAACAAGACACAAGATGATGCAAATGCAAATGATGATGATGATGATGATGATTACTTGCCAAGGAATTGATATTTTCAAAGGACCGATTTCCTTATGTTTGATAAGTCATGTGGTACGATGCATCAAGGTATAGGGAACCAGGATGGCATTGTACCTAGTGTGATGGACTTTGACTTGACAATCAGATAGGAGTATTCTTGTTCACACCTGACATACTGAAACCTTGCTAGGATGTACTTTAGAAGTTTGAGACACCTCAGACAAAAACATGGAAAGGTAAACCTATCCCTATAATAGTCAACAAGTTGCCCTAGACCTCTTCCATACATACCTAGCAAAGCAAGTATTTGTCGAGGTTATATTACAAGAACGTCGAACAGGCACATCAGATAAAAAGATAATGATCGTTGCCCCATTCCTATTTCTCTAAATCCTTTGTTTTGGGATATCATCAAGACATCCTTGGAATGAGCACAAAATAAGATAAGTGAAAAGATAAAGACCGAGTAAACAAACCAACTGATGCTCTTCAATACCGCTAACGAAAAGAGGATGTGTTTTCTAAGGATGATAACCGAAACTTATTGCCAAAAGATAATGCCCATTGTAGGAAGGATTCATCCTAGGACATGTTAGTGGATGGCAGCACGCCATTTCTTTTATCCAAAGTGTTCTAGGGGATGATTGATATGGGACCAATTCAAATGATGAGTTACCAATACGAAGAGATAACCAACTTGCTTACGCACTGACTTAGACTTTAGACTTGACATTTTTGAATTTTCACTTTTAATCTGCAAAACTTGTTTCCGATTATCTTGTAATAGATTGAGGATGGTGATTAGTTTATTATGGATGGTGATTATTTTGGGTGCAAGCGAGAAGAGGTGGATGGATTTGATGTTTTACAATGTTTTGAGGTTGTTTTTGGTATTTTTCGAGATTTCAAATGTTTTGATTTTTTGATTTTCTAATATTTTTCGAATTTTCTGAGATTTTGACCAAGAGACTAACCTAAAGACCTAGCCTAGGGGTCTCGAGGGCTGGTCAATAGAGTAGCCTTGCCTATGTTATACACACAGAGACCACGTAGTTTGACTGATGACTTAACTGATTTACAGATGAAGATATACATGATGAAATGTCAGTTTATTATGACAGACTCCTATAAGACTGACCTAAATGTCTTGGGGGATGATCAAAGATCAACCTTGCCTACGTTCAAGCTCAGAGATGATGTAGTTCGACAAGACAACCTTGTTTTTGACTTTTTGATTTTTTTTACCTGTTTTTGGATTTTGATATGTTTTGATGTTTTTGGATTTTCTGATGTTTTGATGTTTTTGGATTTTTTGATTTTCTGATGTTTTTGGATTTTTTTAATTTTCTGATGTTTTTGGATTTTCTGATTTTCTGATGCTTTTGGATTTTCTGATATTTTTATGTTTTTTGATTTTTTGATTTGAGGACTTTAAGAATATACACAAATCCGATCTAGATAAGAACATGCCCCTAGCGTGATGCAATAGACTACCCCGATAAAGGCAAGACAAACTAACCTTGATGATGGGCCAAGTAGTACTATGAGGGATCATGATACGAAAACATGACCAAGCTATGGTGCGGATGCGAGTGGATGAGTGATAGATGGAGACTTGAATGTGATGGAAGATGGAGGGATGATGCTGAACAAGCCATACAAATCCTAGTGGATGGAAAGTGCTTATTTATGCAAGGCGCCTGTTTGCTAGGTTTTCACCAAGGTACTTTCTGAATGTGCCACCGAAGTGTTTGTCACTAGAGGACAATTTTTTTTATCCTTTTTCTAATTTTTTGGATTTTTTTTTGGATTTTTTTGTTTTCACCAAGACACCTGTTTGCCAGGTTTTCGCCTAAGTAACCATTTTTTCAGGACATTTTCTGATTTTTTGGATTTTTTGGTTCTATACCTTGAAAGATTTAGGCATAAAACTTTTTGAGATTGGAGCTATTCATTGGCTCCTGTAGAGGTTCCCCTTCGGCTGTTGATAGCTGATATGCCCTTGATTTATAACTTGCTATGATGACAAAAGGTCCTAACCAATTAGGTTCGAACTTGCCTTTGCTACTTGGGTTTGGGACATTCTTCTGATTTTCTTTTAAGACCAATTCTCTGACTTGGAAAGTCCTGCTTCTGATTTTCTTGTTGTAGCTCCATTTGAGTCTATTTTGATAGACTTGCAAATGATTTAAAGCATCTATGCATCTCTCATCCAGTAGCTCCAGCTCATTTAATCTTGACACCCGGTAGTCCTCATCATTGATGAGGTTTTGCAATGATATTCTAAGGGATGGGAGCTCGATCTCAATGGGGAGTACGACTTTTGATCCGTAGACCAAGGAGAAGGGGGTGGCACCGGTGGGTGTATAGATGTTGGTCCGATAAGCCCTAAGGGCGGGATTAAGCTACAAGTGTCAGTCACGACCTGCGTCATTGACTATTTTCTGAAGGATTTTGAGGATGGTTTTTTTTGTGGCTTCTGTTTGGCCATTTCCTTGGGGATAGTATGGGGTGGAGAAGCAATGCTGGATTTTGAATTTCTCGCACAAGTTGTGAACCTCCTGGTTCTTGAATGGTGTCCCATTATTTGAGATAATGGCTTGTGGGACACCATAATGACAGATGAGATAGTTCAGGATAAATTTTGAGATCTACTTTCTGATTATATATGTCATGGGTATGGCCTCTACCCACTTTGTGAAGTACTCAGTTGCAGTTATGATGAACTTGTGGCCATTTGATGAGGTGGGTGTGATTTTTCCAATGAGATCGAGGCCCCACTGCGAAAAGGGCCATGGTGTGACAATGGGGTGAAGCTCTTGAGCTAGAGCATGGATGAGGTCCCCATGCTGCCGACATTGCAGACATTTTTTAGCACGATCATGTGCTTCTCTTTCCATTGTGGGCCAATAATACCCCATCCTCAACAGTTTCTTGGCAATGGTCATTCCACTTGAGTGTGAGCCACAGGTACTGTTATGAACCTTGATTAGAGTGGTTAATGCCTCCTCAACATTTAGGCAGCACAGTAAGGTACCTTCTATGCTTCTATGGTATAGGGTATCACCTAGGATCACAAATTTGGATGCCTTTTTAACAAAGGTTCATTTTAGGCTCGATGGTAGGTCAACAGGTATGACTCCTATTCAAAGATATGTATAGATGTCATGATACCAAGGACTTCCAGGACCAACAATTTCACACACATATTCTGATTTTGATACATCGAATGTGGGAACGAGAAGCTGCTCAATTAGAAATTCATATTTCAACACGTTATGAGGGATGTCTAATAGGGACCCAATTGTAGCCATGGCATCTGTTGCTCTGTTGTTGGTTCTTGGAATCTACTCAAATTTTATGTCAATGAAGGATTCCTTTAGAGTCTCCACCAATTTCTTGTATGGAGTGAGATTATCATCCTTAGTTTGATATTCATTATTGACCTAATTTATGATCAGCTGAGAGTCTCCATACACCTTGAGAGCTATGATGTTCCATTGTACTGCTATCCTGAGGCCTATAGTTAAAGCCTCATATTCTGCTATGTTGTTGGTGCAAGGAAATTCCAATTTATATGACTTTGGTATGCAATCCCCTTGTGTGGTGATGAAGAAGACACCAGCTCCTGATCCATGTTGTGTGTATGAACCATCGAAGTATAGTTTCCAATGGTCAGTTACGTTCAAGTTAAAAATGGATTCATCTGGGAATTTTGAGACAAGAGGGTTCTTAGAATAAATGGGTGCTTCTGCTAGTTGATCTGCAATAACTTGTCCCTTAATGGTTTTCCGCTCTACATACTCGATGTCATACTTTGATAATATCATTACCCATTTTTCCATTCTTCCTGTGAGCATTGCCTTTGATAGGAGATACTTGAGGGGGTCAATTTGGGCAATGAGCTTTATCTTGTATGCCAACATGTAATGTTTGAATTTTTGTGATGCAAACACTACTGTGAGGCATGCTTTCTTGATGAATGAGTAATTTAGCTCATGACCGACCATTGTCCTGCTGATATAGTAGATAGCCCTCTCCGTTCTGTTTTCATCATGCTAAGCCAAGAGAGCTCCAAGGGTTGTTGTTGTTGCTGATACATATAAGATCAATGGCTTTCATGGGATGGGTGGCATTAAAATTGGTGGTGTCAGTAGATATTCCTTGATTTTGTTAAATGCTTCTTCGCATTTTGTATCCCATTTGTACGCTATCCCCTTGTGGAGTAGGTGAGAGTATGGGTTTTGCTTGTCTGCCAGTTTTGCTATGAACCATCAGATGGATTGAAGTGGGCCTTGTAGGCCTCTTAATTGTTTTAATGTCTTTGATGCTTCCATCTCCAGGATTGCTTTCACTTTTTCTAGATCTACCTCGGTACCCCTCATGGAGACTATGTATCCTAGCAATTTACCTAATTGTACGCTGAAGATGCACTTCTTGGGATTTAGTCTGACTTTGTATTCCTCCAGTCTATCAAAGATAGCACTTAGGGTTGCTATATGATCTTGTCTCTTTTTGGATTTTGCTAGGATGTCGTCAACATAGTCTTCGACTGTTTTATGAATCATGTCATGGAATATCAATGTCAAGGCCCTTTGATAGGTTGCCCCTATGTTCTTTAGGCTGAATGGAATCATGTTCCAGCAGTAGGTTCCCCATGGACAAGTGAAAGTCATCTTATGTTGATCTTCTTTTGCTATCATGATCTGGTTGTATCCTAAAAATCTATCCCTTAGTGATAGCATCTCATGTCCTGTTGTCATGTCTACTATCATGTCGATGTTGGGAAGCGAGAAATCATCCTTGGGACATGCCTTGTTCAAATCTCTAAAGTCTGTGTAGATTCTAATGGCTCCATCAGGTTTTGAAATAGGTACCAAATTTGACACCCATTCTGGATAATCGATTGATCGGATAAATCTTGCATCTAACAACTTTTTGAGCTCCATTTTGACTAACAGAGCGATTTGAGGATGCATTTTTCGAAGCTTTTGTTTGACCGGCTTTGCTTCTGGATATACTACTAAATGATGAACCGCAGTCTCTGGATCAAGCCCTGGCATGTCAGCATAACTCCATGCGAAGTTTATTTGTCTTTCCTTTAGGAATGCTACTAGGAGTTCTTGCTCTTCTGATAATAGTGATTCCACATAAAATGTGATATGTGGGGTCTCCTCTGTTCCTAGGTTGATAGGATTGCATTTTTCGGCCAAGACTACTGACTTCTCCTGATGAATAGCTCTTAGAGGAAGATTGAATCCTTCATCCTCGGGCACCTCAAAGAGGTTTTCACCGTTGGATACATCCTTTCTTTTTACTATTTTCTTGTCAGAGAGTGCCACAGTGTGGTTTTCACTCAAGGACTTGGATATGATTCTTAGTTTCTCACTTTTATGACTAAAGGATTCAATCGTTTCACCGTAATAGGCCTGTGTATCCAACTCCATTATAAACCCTGCTTTATGATCCCCATCTGGAATGGTATCCCTCAATCCCATGAATTCTGAGAGTGCCTCATCATTTTCAAACGTATCGAGAATTGGTGGTCCTCATTGGTCATAGTCGATCAGTTGGGGGTACACTAAACAAATCTCATGATTTGGATGGTCTATTTCAAAGGAGAGGGTGCTAATCATACACAAGGTGGTGTCCTCAAATAACCTAGGTAGATTGGTCATAGTATCTTCATCATCACTACTAATATAGGGCTCAGTTATTAATATATGTATGTCTCTACCTATGGATATTGGTGAGTGTACTTCTGCTAGTATTGGCTGAGGAGAAATATTAATCGTTCTGACTGGAGGACTTCGACCACGCATGGTTATACTTGGAGGGGTACATCCAAGGCCAAGATTTGTTATGGGTCGCATCTCCGGCATGATAGGTATTATGAGCCCATTGTCATTTTGTCCCAGTCTTTGATTTCTGTTGTAGCCCATTGCGAGCATCATTTGTAGGCCCTTGCTTGTCTCATCCATTGGTAATTCAGCTGTCAATCTTTCATCTCGATACAACATGTGAGATGGATCTAATTCAATAACCTCTTGACCAAGGTCTTCCTAGCTTGTGAATTCGGGATAGTCTTCAGGATACATTTGTGATGTGGAAGCTTGATTTTCTTGTGGGCGTCCTTGTGATCTAGGAGATTGTGGTAACTCTCCTATTACAAAAGCATTGTTACGGAGCTTGTAACTTCCACAACCGTCCTCTTGGATTATGAGCTTGATGTCGGAGATGGTGGGAATGGTGGGAATGGCGAGTGTCTCTGTCGCAGAAGTGGATGCAAGAGTGGCAGGGTCAATGTATGGTGTGGATGGGTCCTCATCATTTTTTGGCACTTGGGGGATTTTGTAATACTTGGCTTCAAGATTTTTGCAATATGAAAATAGTTCAGGATCTCCATGGACAATGACCTCTTGTCCATTATGTGTAAATTTCACACATTGGTGGAAGGTTGATGCTACGGCTTTCATCGCATGGATCCATGGATGTCCTAGGAGGATATTATATGGCAAGTCAAGGTCCAAGACCTGACAAGTGGTTTCCATGAGAGTCGGCCCTACCTGAATAGGGAGTTTGATTGTGCCTTGAGACAATCTTTCTTGGTCATCATATGCTCTTATTGTGATGCCCTTTCCTTTATCGATGGAATCTTCTGATATTTTCAACTGCTTGATGAGGCTGAGAGAACAGATGTTCAAACCTGCACCTCCATCCACCAAGACCCTTTTGATTTTTCTCTTGTTTACAATGGATTCCAAGTGAAGTGCGCGGTTGTGAGATGGTTGAGCCAGGAATTCTTGGTCAAAGAATGTAAGGAGATTAGGTGTTATGATATTTCCAACCATAGCTTGGAATTGCTCTGCATCTAGATCTGCGGGGACAGTGGATGAGGCTAATGCTTCCTCAAGGATCTTCTTATAGGCTGATGATATTTTTAACAACTCCATGATGGAGATGTGTGCTAGCATTCTCTTGAGTTGGTCTAGGACATTATAGCCATTAGGAATGGATCTAGATGCAGGGACTCTATTTGGTTGGGATGATCCTGCGATGGTGACTTTTTTGCCTCTTGTGGTTACTCCACATTCTTCGGCATGGGCGCCCTTGATGGTGATGACCATGCAGTCTTCATTTAGTGAGGCAATGATAGATTCATAGACATGATTTACATTGCCTTTCACTTTATCCTTGTTATTCCCTTTGTTCCCATGGTTCGGCATCGGATTTGTATATATTTTAAGATCTTGATTTCCTATAGGTTATTCCACATTTATGATTTTCTTATCGATCAGATCTTGGATGATGTTTTTGAGTCTCATGCAACTATTTGTGGTATGACCTTTGATTTTATGAAATTTTCAAAGTTGATTCTCATTATACCAAGGAGGTTTGACATCAGGTTCTTGGTAATTCTCAAATGTAGGAGGCTTGATGGGTTTTTTTGTTGATCAACTTTTTTATTATGTCCTTAAGTGGCTCCCCCAAAATGGTGTATTTTAATTTGGGATAACTTCTGCATTGGGGTGGTCCTCTTTGGTCATTGAGATTATTGATGGTTGGATTATTGTTGGGTTGGTGTGTTGTGTGATGGTGGTTTTGGTGTTGAATTTGGATTTGCGATGTGGGTGTATTTTGGCGTGGACCATTAATGACCACCTTGGCATCAATGATACCATCATTACTAATGTTCTTGTTCCTTGCCCATGTGTGAGGTTTATTGTTGTAATTGGATGATGGGCAGTTATTTTGTTGTTTGTGATATGATGTTGATTCTGCGGGTTGAGTCACAAGGGCTCTTTTGATGCTGAGTGCCTTGGAGATCAATTGCTCATA